>CM043885.1:29076787-29180869 GCA_024034495.1 Camelina laxa | reverse complement strand
GCTAAACCCTAAACCCTAAACCCTAAACCCTAAACCCTAAACCCTAAACCCTAAACCCTAAACCCTAAACCCTAAACCCTAAACCCTAAACCCTAAACCCTAAACCCTAAACCCTAAACCCTAAACCCTAAACCCTAAACCCTAAACCCTAAACCCTAAACCCTAAACCCTAAACCCTAAACCCTAAACCCTAAACCCTAAACCCTAAACCCTAAACCCTAAACCCTAAACCCTAAACCCTAAACCCTAAACCCTAAACCCTAAACCCTAAACCCTAAACCCTAAACCCTAAACCCTAAACCCTAAACCCTAAACCCTAAACCCTAAACCCTAAACCCTAAACCCTAAACCCTAAACCCTAAACCCTAAACCCTAAACCCTAAACCCTAAACCCTAAACCCTAAACCCTAAACCCTAAACCCTAAACCCTAAACCCTAAACCCTAAACCCTAAACCCTAAACCCTAAACCCTAAACCCTAAACCCTAAACCCTAAACCCTAAACCCTAAACCCTAAACCCTAAACCCTAAACCCTAAACCCTAAACCCTAAACCCTAAACCCTAAACCCTAAACCCTAAACCCTAAACCCTAAACCCTAAACCCTAAACCCTAAACCCTAAACCCTAAACCCTAAACCCTAAACCCTAAACCCTAAACCCTAAACCCTAAACCCTAAACCCTAAACCCTAAACCCTAAACCCTAAACCCTAAACCCTAAACCCTAAACCCTAAACCCTAAACCCTAAACCCTAAACCCTAAACCCTAAACCCTAAACCCTAAACCCTAAACCCTAAACCCTAAACCCTAAACCCTAAACCCTAAACCCTAAACCCTAAACCCTAAACCCTAAACCCTAAACCCTAAACCCTAAACCCTAAACCCTAAACCCTAAACCCTAAACCCTAAACCCTAAACCCTAAACCCTAAACCCTAAACCCTAAACCCTAAACCCTAAACCCTAAACCCTAAACCCTAAACCCTAAACCCTAAACCCTAAACCCTAAACCCTAAACCCTAAACCCTAAACCCTAAACCCTAAACCCTAAACCCTAAACCCTAAACCCTAAACCCTAAACCCTAAACCCTAAACCCTAAACCCTAAACCCTAAACCCTAAACCCTAAACCCTAAACCCTAAACCCTAAACCCTAAACCCTAAACCCTAAACCCTAAACCCTAAACCCTAAACCCTAAACCCTAAACCCTAAACCCTAAACCCTAAACCCTAAACCCTAAACCCTAAACCCTAAACCCTAAACCCTAAACCCTAAACCCTAAACCCTAAACCCTAAACCCTAAACCCTAAACCCTAAACCCTAAACCCTAAACCCTAAACCCTAAACCCTAAACCCTAAACCCTAAACCCTAAACCCTAAACCCTAAACCCTAAACCCTAAACCCTAAACCCTAAACCCTAAACCCTAAACCCTAAACCCTAAACCCTAAACCCTAAACCCTAAACCCTAAACCCTAAACCCTAAACCCTAAACCCTAAACCCTAAACCCTAAACCCTAAACCCTAAACCCTAAACCCTAAACCCTAAACCCTAAACCCTAAACCCTAAACCCTAAACCCTAAACCCTAAACCCTAAACCCTAAACCCTAAACCCTAAACCCTAAACCCTAAACCCTAAACCCTAAACCCTAAACCCTAAACCCTAAACCCTAAACCCTAAACCCTAAACCCTAAACCCTAAACCCTAAACCCTAAACCCTAAACCCTAAACCCTAAACCCTAAACCCTAAACCCTAAACCCTAAACCCTAAACCCTAAACCCTAAACCCTAAACCCTAAACCCTAAACCCTAAACCCTAAACCCTAAACCCTAAACCCTAAACCCTAAACCCTAAACCCTAAACCCTAAACCCTAAACCCTAAACCCTAAACCCTAAACCCTAAACCCTAAACCCTAAACCCTAAACCCTAAACCCTAAACCCTAAACCCTAAACCCTAAACCCTAAACCCTAAACCCTAAACCCTAAACCCTAAACCCTAAACCCTAAACCCTAAACCCTAAACCCTAAACCCTAAACCCTAAACCCTAAACCCTAAACCCTAAACCCTAAACCCTAAACCCTAAACCCTAAACCCTAAACCCTAAACCCTAAACCCTAAACCCTAAACCCTAAACCCTAAACCCTAAACCCTAAACCCTAAACCCTAAACCCTAAACCCTAAACCCTAAACCCTAAACCCTAAACCCTAAACCCTAAACCCTAAACCCTAAACCCTAAACCCTAAACCCTAAACCCTAAACCCTAAACCCTAAACCCTAAACCCTAAACCCTAAACCCTAAACCCTAAACCCTAAACCCTAAACCCTAAACCCTAAACCCTAAACCCTAAACCCTAAACCCTAAACCCTAAACCCTAAACCCTAAACCCTAAACCCTAAACCCTAAACCCTAAACCCTAAACCCTAAACCCTAAACCCTAAACCCTAAACCCTAAACCCTAAACCCTAAACCCTAAACCCTAAACCCTAAACCCTAAACCCTAAACCCTAAACCCTAAATATATTTCTAAATCCTATATTTTTGTACCATATATATTTCTAAATCCTATATTTCTGTACCTTATATTTTTGTACTATATATATATATTTCTAAATCCTATATTTTTGTACCATATTTTTCTAAATCCTATATTTTTGTACCATATATATTTCTAAATCCTATACCTATATTTCTGTAATTAATTAAAAGAAGAATGAGATTTCTGTAATTAATCCCCGGACTCTACTTGCAAAGTTTAAGGAGCAAAGGTTCCTCTTTGATCCGCGGAACTTGGGCTAATCTGGACAAACATAAATGTCTTGCAATCTCCACCTGTATACACAATGAAAAAGACACACCATTTAGATGAAAAACAAGATGCCGTATTAATCATGTGCCCCAGAAAAGGAAAGAAAAAAAAAAAAAGTTTTGCAGCATATAGGTGAGCATTGAGTTTCTGGAGTTGCAAAAAAGGAGGGAATATAATGTCATGAACAATAACCAGGATATCTCATATACAAAATGCCTTGACGAAGGGGAAGGAAGATGGGAAATACCTGTAAGGAATGTGGCTTGTTTTGGATGCAAGGGCAGAGATAACATCACCGAGTGCCGAAAGCGACTTATTGATAAATTGAGATTCTTTCAGCCTTTCTCCTTCAACTTCTACCTTTCCTACTCGTTCACTGCCAGCCAAGTCTACTAACCAAAGATGACTTCTGGTTCTCTGACCATTTAACAAATTCTCTCCCTTCACAGTCACTCGCAGGAAGCTGAACAAAAAGAAATCTCTTGTTGGTATAAGTATGTAACAGGTTTCGTTTCACATGATTTTAGAATCTAAACTTTATTTTGCTTACCAATGAGATCGGCTGCTTTCCTCATTTGCAGCTGTTGAATTCACAGATGTCTAACACAATAACCTTTCTTGAGCAGATCCCACACTCCATCTGTATTGTACACTTGAGCTTCGACTAATCCTGGGACTTCTTGTGTCCCTTCTGCTGATTGCTTAACCTCCAACCTTCATCCACACAACACATAGCGTTATTTTTGTTTTTCTTAACAAGAAAGAGATAAATTGTAAGGCGGTCTATTCTACTACCAAACAAACATAATGGTAGACCTACTTTTTAGGGGGCTGGTATCTACTAAGAGGTCCCTTATCTTCTCATTATAACCGATAGCTCAAAGTTCATGAGATGACTTCTGCTTTCTGAACAGCGAAATAGCCCTTCTAAGGTTCTATAGTTCACTCCTCTATTCTCTGGTGTTCCCTCCATAGGTTTTGTCTGTGCAAAAACAGTGTCTGCAAATGAAGGCACAGTCAGATTAGATCGTTAGGTGTAATGTACGAAGATCATAGGTTTAGACAAATAAAATGGCAAAGGTAGTGTCTCAATTTACCGTGACCATCTTCAGGCTTAAAGACATGGTCAAACTTAAAATGCTTCTTGGAGGAATCAGATGAAAGTATCTGGAGCTCGTTTTCCTGTGATGGATCAAACTCAGCTACAAAAGCACAGCCACTTGCTATTTCAGCTTGGTTTAGAGGTCTGCATCTGCAAAAGACCCTGATATTTCCCTTGAGTTCGATCACGTCAATGTATAATCGCTTCCTCTCTCATGACTCTTCCAAGTACTGTAAGACCTTGGAGGGAGAGCGGCTGATTCCACCTTCCTCATTTGAGACCTTAAAATTAAGAAACAAGATCAGATGTTTTACATAACATAATAAAATAGATATACAGCAGAGAGGAGATCTGTCACGAGAAGAAGTTAGTTGGACTCACGTCTCAACAAATTGCAGGATGAGATCAATATAGCGAGGGCGGCGACGCCTGTAACTGCCGACTAGTGGTAAACAAGACATGAGCCCATGAATACAAGCCAGGCCTGTCACCATTAATTTTACAGTTCAAAAACTTAAAAAACAAAAGCAACAAATTTGGACACTCTTTGTCCTAGTTCACATAAGGGCCTGGGAAAAAAGAGAGAAACCTGAGCCAGTATCCAAACTAGAACCGGAAGCTTGTCCTGGCCTTGATACATAGGTCTCCACCTCAGCATCCGCAAAGCAGTAGTAAAAACATCATGCTTACTACTACACAATACCAAGGCTAATCCAACAAAATTGGCCACCTAATCGTAAAACAAGGACAAGCAACACAATGGGAGTTACAGAAAGAAAAGGTAACTAACTGAATACATGAAGTGTGTGAAGCATGAAGCAGTGGTTTCACAAGCCAAACAGTGTATTATATATTTCTATTATATTGCAGAATGATTTCAATACAGTCATACAGACACGACCAACACATAAACCGAAGAGACAAGCTCAACAGATGGACTCAAACAACCAAAAATAGAAAACACTTTTCATTGACCTACAGCTGCCTTTAGTAGGGGTTAAACGTGTTTTTTTACCTCACTGTATAGTCTGTATTAGTCTACATCTTCTCCAACTGCATTGCCAGAGATTGAGTCACTTGACCTAAGATTACAGAGCAACACATCACGCCCGCTCAAAGTCAATTTAAAAAACTATCAACTTCCTCCAGTAATTGATCCAACCCTTGAGACAATTTCTCAGCTTGTGTCCCCAATTCCATAACATAATCTCAGAAGCATTCATCTTCAACAGGATCAACACCATCTTGGATCATCGGGTATAGCTTCTCGACACTAGCATCAACGCTCTCCAGCTCTTTGAGAATCGTGGTTCTACCAGAAGATAACATGTCTCTGATCTCAGCATTTACAACACTCTGCATTTCCGTAAAGACCTTTACCCACGAAAGCTTTTCAGAGACAGGTAAATCAAAAAGATCCTTGGTGGATTCAGACCAGGCCGCGGTAAATACACTGCAGATATAAACCGTTTGAACCTTCACACCATAAAAAACTAGCATAAGAACTTTTCCTTTAGGCGAGTGCTTGACTTTAGGCAGACTCAGAGATTTAACAAGACTGTCAAGAACTGCACACACTTGAGGAAGAGATCTCCCTGGTTGAGACGTGTGAGCTCTGAGCTAAAGGCATTGCAGAGATCTAGCAGCTTAACACTGATGTTGAAGTAAACATCAACCCATTTCTCTTTCCAATCAGAGACAGGAAGCTGGAGCTCAGTGATGAGAGTGTTTATGTTGTTATGAGTCTGGCAGAGTGACTCCATAGCTAGCTTCATCCAGGATAAAGTGAGGATATCATCTTTATTCTTAGACATAAGTTTCTTTAGTCTCTCTTCCAAAAGTAGCTCAATAGAGAAAGCAGCCATGGGGATAAATCTGAGCCCTTTGGTGATAACATCCGAAAGGGATTTCCAAATGGGAAAAAACGTCGTGGTGGATCTTGTGGTCTGCTCATTTTGCTAGACACTGAAATATGAAAGAGATATATTATCAGAATCATCAAATCGATTTGATGTCAACTCAAGGTTATCTTATGGGTTGAAGAAAGGACTAATAGGCGAAAAAATACCAAGTTCCAACCTTAAAGAGTCTCAAAGCTGAGAACTTCTGAGATCATCTTGAATTAACTAGACAAAATTGCATCCTTTATTATAATTCTTATGCAAAAAAACGACTCAATTGTTCTAAAAGCCTGAATCTACATACATTTGACGATGCCCGGAATCAAAGTACGTTTTAGGAAAAAAGTTTCAATCTTTCAAATTTGGAAGAACCCTACAAGTTAATTATCGACACTGAAGGTCTTTAAAAACACAAGATCGGCACAAACTCTTCATCGAAGAACAGTAAATTATAACCCTAAAATCTCTATCTAAAACTTAAAAGACACAGACTTGTCGATTATTAGAAGAACACACACATACAAGAAAAGGGAGATTCATAGGTAACAAACAAAACTCAAATTCCACGAAACTTACCGTTTTAAATCCTCTGTCTGATCCGATTCCGGGGAGAGAAAACCGCTTGAGCTTCATTGAATTTTGCGATGCCGGAGATAAGAATTCCACAGGGAAAGTTTTTATCTTTCTTCTAATGCTTTATTGAATTTTGCGGACACGAATTCTCCAAAGATCTGGAAGTATCTTGAACCTTGGACTGAATCTTGCTCTGATCCTTCACCGGAGTCCATGGTTTCCCATTCTTCAATGTCAACGACGACTCCATCGAAAAAAACAGGAATCTGGTAATTAAATGAGCAATACAAATAACGAAATCTAGATCTGAGAATCAATTTCAACAGGAATTAGGGTTTTTCTGTTTGCTAAGGAGTAGTGTATTGTAAAAATGAATAAGGAGTCGAAGAAGATAGATAGATAGATCTGGGGGAAAACAAATGTTACCGTTGCTTTTGTGTTTGTGTTTTCCATCTCTCTAGTCTTGTTGTTTTTGTGTTTTGGTTGGTCTAGTGATTCGGAACACTTTTTTGTTGGGCCTGTGCCGATTCGGGCTTCTAGCATTGTATTTTTTAATCCAGTTAAAAAAAAAAATGTTACCTCTCTAATAAAGCTCTTTTTTATTATGCCTTTTTTATAATAAACTTAGATTAGTAAGAAATCATTTTTTCTCTAAGATCATCAAATTAATAATAATGCTCTTTTGATACTTGAAAACTCATATAGTGTAAAGTTATTACACAGACAATCCCCTTGACAGCTAGCTCTCTCACAAAGCAAAAGAGATTAGTTTTAACACTAGTCATATTGAAAACTTGCAAGTGTTAGTCCACGATTCTATATATTTTTCTTCATTTTCAACTTTTTATAATTTATGAGGCAACGTTATAGTGTTTTTTAAAAAAATTATATGATTTATGAACATTAAAGAAACTCGACTGTAGAGTATGTGTATTTAAATATATATTTTTGTTTTTGTGGACTATTACATTCTGCACATCTCTTTTGGTTTTTCCAGAACAATTTTCCTTTTTAAAACTGGAGTTGTTGCTTCATATAAGGTTTGATCTCTGCTGTTTCTGAATTTTGAAAGATGTCAAAGTTAAACTCAAAGCTATCAAACTTAAACTCAAAACCATTTACTGTTTTGTCATTGATCATTGATTCATTCTGTTTTGTCATTTGGTCATTGATCACTGAAACTTAACTGACGAATAGATTACATTGTTGAAGTAGGTGAGAGGGTTAGACCACATATCTTCCTTGATAATATTAGCAACCTGATTCCCGAGTTGAAATTGGGCAGATAATAAAAATGGTCTATAACTTATAACAAGTCAGAAAGTAGAGGAGCATGTACCTCCCCAGCATCTTGAGCATCACTAAACCAAGTAAAGAAACTGAAGAGAAAGCTGAATGCAAAATTGTTAATCATTTGCAACTACCAATACGAAAGAGCTACATTTTGTATCATGTGCAGCATCTATCCATGACCACAAGAATTTCACGAAGACTATTATGCACAACGCAACACAGAGTTAAAGATCTTACCTTTAAGAGCAACTGCGAATAGAAAGATCTTGGCGTAACTCGAGATTATAATCCCCAAAAGAATCTCTTTTCCTCTGCATATCATATACTAACTTGACTTGATCATGATAAGCTGTAGAAGAATCTGCAGTCACTAACTTAGAGTTTACTTTGAAGTGTTTTATTCTTTGAACTGATAAGCTAGCTTCAGTTGCCGCACTAGATAAGTTACAACTTTGACTCAAAAGCTATTAACATTGTCAGACATCTAGTGAATCAAACTTGCCTTGATTGAGTCTGAGACTTGATGATAATGCATAACTTATCTTGAACCAAGAATCTTGGATGATTATCTCAGCAAATGCTATATGCTGCATCCAAATATTGTTACTCAGTTTGGGATTCATGCTGTAAAGAGCATATATAGTTAATGTTACAGAGATTATAATGTCACAGAGTTCTCAGCTAATGTTATACGCTGCATCCAAATGTTGTTATATAGAGATTTTGAAACATTACGAGAATTAATTATAGTTAATGTTACCTCCAGTGCTTATATAACATGGAGAGCCACAAGCTGTAGAGAGCATATCCCTTGGCTGTGAATTACACAAACCAAAATATTTGGTTTTTATATGGTTAGAAAAGAAAAAAAGAACACTGTGGTTTGGTCTGTTTTATCCACTTCTAAAGTAATAAGTAATAAAAAATGAGAGAGAAGTGTGTTACAAAATAGAAACAAGCTATGAAACGAGAGGAGGGTGTGGCTAGGTGTGAGAGAAGAAGATTGCATAAATAGGGCATCCCAAATCCTAAATCCTTATTCTCTTCTCTCGTCCAATCGTTGTGATTGTTGATGGTGTATCACAAACTACCTACCACAATGCTGGATAAATCCACATTGAGGGGAAATATATGTCTATAATTGAGTTCGTAAATTCCTTATAAATACTTGAATAATAAACATTACATGTCAGCCTATGAATTCTTATTAGCTAATAGGTGTATACCCTAACTTTGACATAATGGATTATCTTTATACTGTTTCACTTTAGTTCTTGTTTGTATAGTTCTCACCAGATTCATATTGTATCTACCATTAATTCCTTTCTTGTAGTGAAGATCTCATCAAAACAGATATTTGAGACATATAGCATTACTTTTAGATAGAAACTCTACTTAAGAGTAGTAACTTCCTACAAAAAGAATGGTGAAAACCAATGATACTATCGTCTCAATTTCACCTACATGAATTGAATTCCATGCCAGCATTCTTCAACTATCTGCCTCATCTTTTCGTGTACGATCTTCCTCAATATCCACCAAGTCTTCTTCCTCACTTTTTTTACCGGCTTGCTCTTTCCAGTATGCTACCAACTTTTTCAATCGCACCATCTCTTTCGATGATATATGTTTGCTGGGATCATTCACGATAGTTCTCACTCTCGACGCGTATCTGGAATTTGGTCAAAGGAGGAACAAAAACAGTATGCTTTATCTAATGAGTACGTACAGTTAAGCTATGTTAACACTTAGCTTATTTGACAATTGATGTTTGACTTACAGTAGAGAATTGTACGTCTCGTCCAAGTTTGATTCGGCTGGAGACACATTAACAAACATTAACGTCTTGGCATTTCCGCCCAATGAATCACTCATCAACATTGTTAGCTTGTGATTCCTGTAAGGAATATGCTGGTTGCCCGAAGATAAAGCACCAATAACATCACCTAATGCAGAAAGTGATTTGTTGATACTTTGAGCTTCTTTGAGTTGGCAGCCGGCAGAGCCCGACTTTTTTACTCTCTCAGAACCAGCAAGATCCACAAAACTCAACTGCAAAGTAACAAATAGAGGATCAGAATATTATACAAGATCATCATTTCTCATAACAGTCACGAAAAGGATCTAGTGAACGAAAATATATAGATAATGAGGGTATCATTGTCTAAGAATATGGATATATTTAATCATTTAGGTTTAATTAATATGTTTATTGTGCAATCCTATGAATACACACGAAGGTTTAACATTGTGTACCACACCAATGATTTGAATAATACTTGAGATGAAGTTAAACTATCTTCCTTTTGAATAAGATTAATATTACTATAATTCTTTTATATACGGTAGACTAAACATGAAAATCTAAAGAAAGTCCTATTTCCTTGAAATCCCTAAATGCTACGAAATTCTGTGAAAAATGATTATGACTATGAGTTAAAAAAGAAACAACTAGTGAATTTTGTCACCTTGCCCCTCGCAGCAGACTGGGTTTGAAGATCAATGCTCTCGATAACAACCGATAGTATTAGGTGAGACCTTGAGCTTTCTTCATTCATATTTGTTCCAGAAACATGGCGTCGTTCCGATCCCCGTTCAATAATCATCCGCAGTTCCTCCAAAGTTGATATAGGTATAGTTGTCACATTCTCTACAAAGACCATACCCTGAGGAAGTATTTTATGCATGAGATACTACTTGTGTTTACAAACTAGTGAAAGTAGCTATATATCTCATTACCTTTGAATCTTTTTTAATCTCTAGTTTCAAGCGTCTTGCACTTTTTGGTAAGAGAAGGTCTACAAGTGTGTCTTGATAAAGTTCCACCATATATACCTGCATAATTTCTTGAAGTCATTAGATGCCAGAATCCTTAATCGCATCATATGTTAGGATAACAAGTTACCTTCAGAGAAAATGAAAATCTGTTACTATCTCGCTTTAATATATTGAACAGTTCCTTTGTAGCTCGAGGTGTCAGTCCAGGATTGTTCTCATGCCCATATATAGTGAAAGTTTTTCCGGACCCAGTTTGACCATATGCAAAAATGCAAACATTATATCCATCTACAGCGGACTGTACCAAATACTGTTCAAGAGAAACGATATTAGCAACCACAACAAAATTAGCTAAAAATAAATGGTAAATGAACAGAGTTCCATATCCGTAATACCTTTGTGTCTTCAAAGATATCATCTTGATTAGCACGCATGTCAAACACGCGATCATATATGTGTTGCTTTCTTTTGTCGTCTTTCCATGGATGTTCAACGGTAAACTCATCCACAGTTGTCAGCATTTGTTTTTCCCTCTCTGAACTCTCTTTTTCATTTAGAGGTCTAATACGACAATAAACTCTAATCTTTCCTTTCATATCTACAATTCAATTTTAAAACAAAAACATTATACAGATTATAAATTTCACAAAAGCACGCCTATGAATATTATTGTACATACTTGACAATCATGTTACCTTCTATGGTATTATAGTATCTTTTTCTTAGAACTTGTTCTTCCTTATAAAGTATTTCTAGCTCAGCAAGTTGGGCTCCTTGCATCTTCAAAATGGCAGCTGTTTGCTCATTTTTTCTGTCAATGTCCTTAAAACATGAAATTGGAATGTAAGCGCCTCCCTCTAATTAAAACAATGAAGAAGACTAAAGAGTACCAATACCTCTTTCATTTCCCTTAACTCCTCAAGCTCTTTTAAGCTATTCTGCAACAGCATCATGTCAGAATTCTTACTTTCAATCGCGGACTCAGCACTATCCAAGTCTTGAGTAAGGACTTCAAGCTTATTTTCAAGTTCAGAAACTCGAAGCTTTAACACCTTTTTTTCTTGTTCATATCTCTTTTGATGAATTTCAACCTGAAATATTGATGTGTCAATACGCAAGCATTTGCAACTACTCAATTTTAAATCGGCCATAAATCTGATACATCAGATTCACCTCCTCTTTTTTCCTATTTTCAGTATTGAAAATGCTTTGCTCCAAAATCTTGTTTTCGCTCAACAATCTCTTTGAGTTATCAACTGCAACGTGCAATTCCTTATTTCGAACTTCTAACTCCTTTTGGATCTTGTATAATATCTGTGACATAAAAATCATTGTTGAAGGGATACAGAAGTGCTAGCAAAAAAACAACATAGATCCTCAACAATTAAAGCATACAACAACGAATCACAATTATACACATGATATTCACCTGATTATTCATTTCGCTTAATTCCGACTTTGTCTCTTTACTTGATTTTGTGTTGCCTGACTTTGCCAACCTTGCTTCCATTCCTCGTAGTTCAGACATCAAGGTCTAGAGCATATATAGAATAAATAATTAATAATTTCACCAAAGCATCAAAACAAAGAGAAAAGTTATGTTATAACTAACTTGAATAGTTATCCCTTTCTCGTCACACAACGACTTAAGTTTATCACGGTCTAAGGTAACCTCCAACAATTTTTTCCTTTCAAGCTCTAAACCATTACGCAAAGCTTCTAACTCTTCACGCAGAGTAACGTCTTGCTGATTTTTCTCTTGCAATTCATCCATCAACTACACAACAACATAAAACATACAAATAGTTCATCAGCATACAACTCTAAAAAGAAAAGAGGTCACGGAATAACATTCTACCAAGTACCAACAATAACATGAGATAGAAGGAGGGGTGACATTTACTGATATATCGTACAACAGCCAAGCATTAAACCATGAAAAATCCTACTACAAAATGTTAGTATATGTTTTAAAGAGAGATCAGCCTTCCCTCCATAAATTGAATTTTACTCGACCAAGAAACGAGAAATCTATAAGACGGTATACCTTATCAATCTTCTTTTCAGACTCTTCATAAGCCTTAGACAAATCTTGCACACGTTTTTCATACACTTCAAGATTTTGTGGCTTCGAACTGCAAGATATATCTCCATTAACCAAGCTATTGGCAGCAGATCGAGCTTTTGAGTAACGACGCAACATGACATCATTTATATGGGTTTGCAAAGCAACACAAATTTCTTCTCCCTACAAACAAGAAAATGCTAGTTCACATGTACAAGTTCCCCGAATTAAATATATATTGTAAGGAATAGCTGCGTAATTATAATGATCCGCAAATAATAATGTCTGAACCTGTTTTGTTTCGAACTGAAATATGTGAAGAACACCAGCGACTCTCATTTTGAAAAAGACGGCAGTGTTACTGCTGCCAAATTGCATTATGTCACGTAGTTCAGCAGAGTGCAAATACTCTTTAGGAACCGGTCGGAAAAAATGCACCTACAAGAAAGCAAACAACAAATTCAAACCCAACAACATACATTTGAATTTCAAACAACGATAACAAATTTCTAATGTATAACATCATCTATTTTGCACTGACCCCACGTTTGTTGATACCCAAAATGATTCGCCCTGGTAGCAGCCCAATCGGATCATCTATCTTGCGTACACTGAAAAACACTGAATTCCCGTATGGCAATGCCTTTAGTATCCGTAGAAATTGCTGTCTTGCATCATCTTTGGTTACATTCTCCTACATTTCCACATACACAAATAAGATGTATCATTTTATCATACTGTATGTGGTAAAGGTATCTAGAGAGGGAAAAAAAAAAAAACCATTGACTCATTCCTACCATAGAACGGTAGCGAGCAAGAATATCCAATTCCCATTCACGCTTTGCTCGGGTTATTGCTATTTGTCTCGGCAAAAAGCGCTCAAGTAGTGATGTCCAGTCACTAATATGTGACACAATGATAAAGAAAGAGAAAAATACAACATTATTACTACGCAAATAAATTCAATGGCTTAGCTTAAAAAAAATTGAAGCTACAATTCTCGTAACTAAAAATTTAGAATACTAACATGCATGACTCTGGATTGTTGACAAACCCAATCCCAACAAGAATTTGCAAGGCACAAAGCTGAGCAGCATCGTCCCTCCCAACAGGATAGTTTCCTAATAAATAGTCATGTTGCAGCTGCATGTATATGTGTTAGCAAGGAAACACAGATTTATCATGTGGAAATCATATCAATGAACAAAATGCTCACTTGAACATATGATAGTTGAACAAACATCAGATCTGTTACTGCTTCATCAGACTCTCGGAATAGTTTTTTTTTAAATACCAATTTGCAGTGTAGTATCTCTCCTTTATTTCTATCTTTTAAAGCTTTGAATTCTGCGAGGAGATCTCCAATATACTTGTTATCATCCAATCCTATATATTCCTCTGCAAGCGAACAGATTGAAAAAATGATTAATAATGTAGTACTACTTAAAGATATATGATAAAGAGAGTCATACGAAAACATACCATTTCCGGTATCTGACGATTTGGAACTTGAAACAACTTTACGACATTCAAACAAACTGAAGCTAGAGAAAGCTGAGAGTTTAATTGTCCCAGCTAGCTCCTGAAAGGGATATGTCAATACAGTGAGAAAGGTTAAATGAAAAAACAAAAAGAGACAAAAGGAAAATAAAATGCTAGAACAAACGCATTACTAAGTTTACATCCTCAGACAAGAATATGATCAGGTAGCAGTGCACTGCAAGGAAACAAAACTATGATAAAAGAATACAAGAATATACCTCAACAGCATCAGACACAGTTGTGGCCATGTCATATGATATTTCTTCAAAAGTTTCATCCAAAAAGAAGACAATGGTGGTGAGCTTTCTACCGGTCAAAAGGGCTTCAATTTCTTCACGGCCAGGTGTGGTATGCCTAGGACCAGCTTTGATAGAGCGCTTTAAGGCCTTCAAAGTATTCACAGCAAGAACCTGAGCCTCTGGTTCGATTGTTGCATCGTGTGCCACATTATGAATATACTCAGATAGATATCCACCAATATCTTTGCTTGGAGGCATTGAAGACGCACATAAGTACATCAATTCCCAAGCTTTGATCAAGTATTGCCTGATAACATGCCAAGAAGGGGAAAGGTACAAAAGAGATACAAAAGGGTTAGAAATAAAAGAAAGGGGAAAAAGTAACAGAGAAACAAAAAGGGTTAGAAAAAAAAAAGATGATGATGCGAGCATGTAACTAAAAAAAAAAACAGTCTGTTTGGATGGAATGTACCTGTCAGGATTATGTCTAGTCTGCTTGGAGATTTGAGCAAAAAGTTCGTCCCGGAGTTCAACACGCTTCAAAGTTTTCTTGAAGAGCTTTCCAACAAGTTCAATGCGTTCATCTAAACTGGGTGGCGTTGATCGATCAGATGAATCAACGCCCATATATTTTAAGATGAGATGAAACAACTTGGTAGCACGGCTGACGAGATCGCTGTTTATCTTGAGAAGAGATGTGGGGATGGGATCCTGAAGGAGAGAGAGAGAGAGAGAGAGACAACATTAATTTTTAATAACAAAGTCAAATCAAAATGGATTGTGTGTGAGTGAAGGGAGAATTGGAGTAAAAACCTTCTGAAAGCAAAGCATATCCTCAAATGTGAAGCGCTCGCGGACATGAGAGCCAGAGGACTTTTTAGAATAGAAGAAGCCACGCTTGCCAGCAGACTGGATTTGCTTCTGCATAAGCCGCAAAAAAGCTTCAACCTGGAAGCGATCGATGAGGGGAATGGCTGCAGCAAGCTCGGCGGGAATTGACAAAGCCACTTGAGGAGCTGGGGAGCTGCGACAAGAGTAAAATCAATGTTTTTTTTTTTTTTTTAATTCAGAGACAAGTTGGAAGAAGAAGAAGAAGGAGCAAAGAAGACTTACAGAGGAGGAAGAGAAGACGATTCAGCATCGAAGTCGGTCCCCGAGGGATTGGGAACATAAAAGCAAGAAGAAACGTCGGCGGCGACTTCGGTGCCATTGCCAGAGCTCAACGAAGAATTACTGCCTCGTTGGCCTTCCATAGCCGAAGAAAAGGGAGAGATTGTAGATCTGAACAAGCACAAATTTGCCCAGAAAACAAAAATTTGAGCAGAGAGAGAGAGAGAGAAAGGGAGGGACGAGAGTCACGGGAGATTTTTAATTGCTTCTTCTTCTTCTTCTTCACATTCAATTCTTCACGATTCAGCTGATTTTCTCATTTCTTCTAATTGTTTTTAGTTTTAATCGAAGATGAGTTATTTACTTTTATTTAATCGTAAGGACTCGATCCGCGTCGTTGTGTGGGTTGAAACCGAATAAATGAACAATGAGCAAAGACGTGCTTCCACGTCTATTGGCCATGGTTGTGCCTCCAACACCATGTACAAATATCTTTACATCAATACAATAATGGATTATGTATGTATTGCCAGGCCTATTCAACACAAGTGTTGTTACATTTCTTTATTTTTCTTTTTCAGACTTGACGGGAAGTTAACCATAGTGCTTCGTCACCTTCTCCACTTCACAGCTTTGATATCGCTAAAGCAGGCAAGTTTTTCTTGCCGGAAGCTTTAGATCCTCCCATTCCCCTTCTTCTTCCACTCTCGTGAAGTACTTCTCTACCATGCTATCCTTCATGTCCTCCAGTCGCCTTGGCTCCCACTATAATTTTATTTCAGCAAAACACTGGCATTATTATATCAACAGTGTGACATAACCACCACAAATACCAAAATATAGAGACTTGTTTAAACCTTTGGGTTCTTATCTTTGTCTACCAATATAGCTCTGCACCCCTGCACAAGTAAAACACGCTGTTGTAATTACGGTCAACAACAAGGACAGTTTGGAAGGAAAATACAGTCGGGGAAGCTTGCAAAACCTCCACAAAATCTTTGCTGATTTCTCCCTTTATCACGTGACACACCATTCTATACTCACGGATAAGACACTGCCCCACCCCCTGCAATCGCCCTTCTCTTATCTGAAATCATATAAGCACAGTCAGTCAGCTCTTTGTCAACATTTCCTGTGATGCGTTCTGGGAACTAACCGATCTAAGAGAGATTTTAAGGCTTGCTGGTGAAGCCTTCTTCAATGATAAAATTGTAGCTGAGATCCAACCATCTGCTTCTTGAGTGGCCTCTCTCTCCTAAGCAACACATATATGAATATATATGATAGTACAGAGCATTGTCAAAGGTAAATCAGTCGACTCAGGATTGCAAGTGAACATACCTATATATAAATGAAACAAAAAATCTTACAAGTGCAGATATAATTTCTTCGACAGTTCTCCTAGAGAAGCACCTATCAATAACATCTAACCTGCTAAACAAACGGAAAGATAAGAACCACCTTTTCTCTTCACACACATTTTCAATTAAAGATATGATGAGAAATGAATTCTGTAAAGAGCAATTGAAAAGCTGAAACCAATACAAGATTGAAATTCTAGAAATATGTATCCATGGTCAATAAGAGAGCTTTTTGGCATGAAAAGAAGATAATATGCAGATATGAGAGAGCAATGAGTATATGAGAGATAAGAAAGATAAGAATATTAGGGAATTGAAAAGGAGATAAAATCATATACACTTGCCTGCGGTAAGCACTCTGCTGTTTCAAACGCGGTTTCTGGGTGTAGGCATCGAGAATTGTTGAGGCAAAGGTTGGATCACTTGAACCAACTCTGCAAAGATCTGCTTCTAATGCAGTCAGCCTCTGTGAAAAAAAGAGTAACCTTACTAAGTATCCTTTTCTTTTTCTTTTTTGGTATGAAGTAGGTAAAAATCCTTGGTGAAGCAAAAAGTGCTTGACAGTTGACACTAGTAGCTAACTAGCTATAAGAAAACTGAATTGTAAAAGTCATTCGGAATATCATATGAAATAGAGACTATGAAAAATTACAGGCCGCAAGATTGGGTACGGACACATATGTTATAATAGTTAACAGGAACCATCACTGGTGGAGAAAATAAGCACGTTGAACAAGACTACCCCAAATCCTGACAGAGACACCTGAAACTTTCCTTGCCAAGAAAAGTTTCTCACCAAGATAAATGCCAAACGGAGAATCCATCATCTCTTACAGGGGTATTCCTATGTCTATTGTGTCAATTCAACTAAACATTACCAAATAATTTTGCATCACCAGCTGTCTTAATCCACTAATAAAAAAGAAAAAGAAAAAGAAAAAATGCTCTTGTGTTTAGCATGTCAAGTTACTATCATGCAATACTAACGAAAAGGAAGTTCATACCTTTGAAGGCACAAAATGAGTCGCAAGACCACAAGCAAGCATTTCAGCGCCATCTAATCTAGCTCCAGTGAGACCAACATACTCTCCTAAAAGAAGAAAATAACAAGGATGAGAGAGGGAGATAGCCTCATTCATCCTGAAACTTTTGTGGCTTTAAGAAGATGCAAAAATGATATATATAAGTTTTGTTACCAAAAAACCCAGGGAGCCTTGACAAGAAGTAGGAGGCGCCTATATCTGGAAAGAGCCCCAGAGCTGTCTCAGGCATGGCAAAAACCTTGGGGAAAGTCAAAAGAAAGGGAACGATATGAGCATATAGTTTGGAGCGACGTATTATACATACACGGACATCTCAAAGAAAAGAATACCGTGTTCTCAGTTGCAATACGAAATCGACCATGGACTGAGACACCAGCTCCCCCTCCCATGACGATACCATTCAGAATTGAAACCTATAATCAGTTTGGATTACGAAGAATGAACTTATACACTGGGAGTGGGTGGTTCACTAAAAGGAGAGTATGTATAGTGTGAAACCTGAGGTTTGCTATATGTGGCCATAACATAGTTGAGAATGTATTCATCTGAGAAGTAATTGGCACCAAGTCTCCAGTTACCTGGTCAACGAAAAGAAAATAGAGAGAAAGTGTGTGTATTAGATTATAGAAGAAGAAGGTAAGAAAAGGAAACGAAAGATGGGAGGGTGGTTGGTAAAACCTTGTTTGATGTCACGAACCACAGCTGCAACATCGCCACCAGCACAAAAGGCTCTTCCCAGACCCTGCGGTAAATTCATTCAGTGCTCTGGGGGGCAAACGGAAGAGATAAGGATAATGATTACCTTAAGGATGACAAGTTTCACACTAGGGTCCTCCTCATATGCAAGGCACAGTTGCAGCAACCGGGAGATCTATAGAAGATTGAGTCAACCAAAATTTGTACAAGAAAGGAGGAGAAACCAAAAGAAGAAGGGAAAGATTCATTACCATTTGGAAGGACAGAGCATTCAGCTGCTTGGGTCTGTTCAGAGTCAAGATTCTAACACCCGATTTCTCTTCAACCAAAACCTGTGATCAAATTAATTTTAGATAGGGAACAATTGATCGTCGTCGACTCGGATTAACGAAGAAGAAGCTGAAGAAAAAGAAAAAAAAAACCTGACCTGAGAGTGAGAGGCCATCTCGACTGCCATGTTTCTTACTGCTCAGAAGATTTGGGATCTTCGTATCCTCCGAACAGAGAGAGCAGCAAACGGGATTAGTTATAATAGTTGATGTTGGGCCTTGGAAGTGGATATTTTGGTCTTGCTATAATGGGCTTTGTGTTGTGGCCATAGAGTCAAATGGAACTCTCAAATTAAAAAAAATCCTCTTGCAACATGCAAGCACTGCTGTGGAAAAAGAAAACATGGGAGATCAATGATCTTTGCACATATAATAATTAAGCACGTTAGACATAAGACATGTGTTTACAAAATTACAAGGAAGACTTTTTTTTTCGTTTTGACATTTTCCATCCCATGTAGAAGCCAGTTTTTCCAGCTTACCCAATATCTCCCACATAAAATGACACGCGCCCACCACAAAAATATATCAATCAATTAAAAAAGTCTTTGCAAGTGTTCAAATTCTCAACAACCCAGCCTCGATCTGAAAGTCAGACATTTTGAAAGCCCTCTCGCTTCTTATATAAGTATGTTGTCTAGCTATATATAATATAGTTGTATATACTTAACAACTCTCAACAGTACGTCTCTCAGATTTAAATGTGCATAAGCAACGGCGGCCATCATAGAGATGGGAGGAGCAAGGAAACGATGGCGGGCGAGTGGTAGAGGAATCAAAGTCAGGGCCGTGAGGCAGAAGACGAAGAGATTGCGTGAGAGAGTGAGAGGATTTTTCAGGCTACTCAGGAGCTGGTGCTTCAGGAGGCAGCCGCTAGTCAGAGAAGACGGGGGTCTATATTACACATCTATACGTCGCTCTAACTCTTTCTATGCCGATGCAATTGCAGATTGCATTGACTTCATCAACCGCTCCTCCGCTTGACCGCTTCCCATTCGTTGCCAATTGTATATTCTTTCTCTCATTTTGTAAAAATCCATGACTTTATTATATGCATGCAATGCAACCAATTCAAATTGTTTTTTTTTTTTTTTTTTTTGTAAAAAAACCCAACTGTTTTGTTTTGTACGTCCGGAGCCGGCGGAGTTGAATTATTAGTCTGTCGACGCTTTGACAAATTAAATAAGTCGATGCATCATCTTTTACCGGGTGATGATGTAACTAGAAAACACATACTGTACACTCGTTTAAATCAGATCTGACAACTGGACTAGCCCCCATTCACTTATGGATTAAAGGCCTGTTAGAAGCCCTATTAAGTGGGCTAGATAAACTATGTATGTGTATATCCCTACCGCCACATAAAGTTTCAAACCAGATCTGACAACTGGACTAGCCCCCATTCACTTATTGATTAAAGGCCTGTTAAAAGCCCTATTATTAAGTGGGCTAGATGAACTATGTGTTATCCCTAACGCCACATAAAGTTTAAAACCAGATCTGACAGCTACACTATTATGAAAGGCCCGTAAAAAGCCCAGGCAATGTTTCCGTTTCAGATCCTTCCTTCCCCAATTCAACGCGTCGTCCGAGTCTCAGAGACACTCCCCGGCGAGCTAGATGGAGGAATACCCGGAAGAGCTCAGGACGCCGCCGGTAAGTCTGGTGGCTCTCTTCGGATACTCGGAGCTACAGGCGTCCATTACGAAGCATCTCCACTCCCAGCAGCCTCCCATCAACGCTCTGGCCTTCCCCGACTTGTCTCATATCTCGCTTCTCCTTGCTCATGATGACCAGATCAGCCGAGCCTCTTCCTTCAGAGATCCTCTCAGTGTCTCCGACTCTTCTCCTACCGTTCCTTCTAGATGCGGCGGCATCTTGAAACGGGATTGGTTGCTGAAGCATCGCACCAAGGTCCCTGCACTGGTCGCCGCCTTCTTTCCCTCACAGCACATCTTTGGCGATCCAACTCAATGGCTACAGGTCTGCTCCGATCTCGACAGGCTCAAGTATTTCCTCATCTCCCTTATTTGTTTCCCTTGTTTCATCCCCCCACCCCTTTGATTTTCTTTTTTAAAAAACACTCGGATTAACAAAGCGATCTCCGTTGCTAGATCCGTAATCCGTCCCAAAAACATCAAACTGGTGGTTGTCGTGGTCCAGTCTTCTCCCCACGGTAGCATTTTTCTCTCCGATTAAATCTTTTTTTTTTTTTTATCATTTCATCCCCGAACTCGTTGCTTACTCCTTCCCGACTTATTCTAGAGGAACTTAGCGAAGATCGTCTAGTGGCATTGCGCAAGCGTGCAGAGTTGGATTCTAAGTACGTGCTCTTCTTCAATTCCAGCATAGATTCTGAACTCTCAGTCTCTCTCTCCAGGTATGTTTCTCTCCTCTTTTCTTGTTTTCTGTTTTGCACCTAGACCAAGAGGCTTTTGCTTCAATGCATCTCAACACAATATGTTTGCAGGATCGCTTCTGCATTTGCAGAGTTGTCCCTTGCATATTACAAAGAAGAAGGACGGAGAATCAAAAGCCGAGTTGAGAGAAGGAGTTCCAATTCTCCTGATTTGAATGTTCGCTACTGTTTTAAAGTAAGCTTTTTGTTACCTCTCTGCTAACTCGAATCATTTTGTTTCAAAATATCATTGAAAAGGAAGCTCATTCTTGCCATGTCTGCTAGGTCGCTGTATATGCAGAGTTCCGTAGAGATTGGGGTGAAGCATTGAAGTTTTATGAAGACGCCTACCATTCCCTGCACGAGGTCTTTTTTTTCCCTTCTTTATCACTAATTATTTTGGTTTTTCTAACTCATCTGTCACCCTAATGTATTCTGCTTCTTGTCAAGAAGCCGCTTTTGATGCCTATATGGTTTTTAAGGCTATGTATATTTGTCGGTGGTTTCCACACATTCAATTTTGACGAGCAATTTTGTTTATGCACAGATGATCGGGACATCAACTAGGCTGCCTGCAATACAACGCTTGGTCGAGATCAAGACCATAGCTGAGCAATTGCATTTCAAGATTTCAACGCTTCTGTTACACGGTGGAAAACTCATAGAAGCAGTAACATGGTTTCATCAACATAAAGCATCATATGAAAAGGTTGTTGGATCCACAGAATTTATTTTTCTCCATTGGGACTGGATGAGTAGGCAGTTTCTTGTCTTTGCTGAGTTGCTGGAGACAAGCTCTGCAACAGTTCAGAGCTTTTCTTCCTTAAACCAAGAAACTGCGGATATATCTTTGACTGAGTTTGAGTTTTATCCTGCCTATTATTTTCAGGTCAGTCAAACTTTCTCCATCTAACTCATTCATAGTCGGAACATAATCTACACTTGGTGGTGCACTTGGTGTTAAATCTTTTTGTGTCTTTTACCATTTTCTTAAAACGACACTATATAAACTTAACACCTACCTCGAAGCAAATGCTTGATTTCTTCCTCTTTCCATAAATGTCTGAGCAGTTTGTGCCTAGTTACAGTGTGTTTGAAAGTATAATGTTCTTATCCACTGGGAATTGCTTTCTATACGCAGTTGGCTGCTCATTATTTGAAAGATAAGAAATGTGCCCTGGAATTGTTATTGTCAATGTCTGAAACAGCTCAAGAGATTGATAGCTGCTCAGAATCCATTACTCCTTCAGTCTATGTGGGTCAGTTCGCTCAGTTGTGTGAGACGAGAGAAGAGAAGGGAGAAACTCTCACACTTCACTCGTAAGTTGTTCATAATTCACCCCACATATCTGTGTAAAAAATTAATATATAACTATGCATCACCACCTCTAATGTATGAGTCTCTAATGTCTTTGCAGTATAACGGATGAAGAGTACACACGGTTTACAATTTCAGAAGCAAAGAGATTTCAGGATTCCTTTGAAATTATTGCGTGGCTGAAGAGATCTTATGAATCATTCACCAAGCTTAAATCCCGGAGGATGGCTGCTCTGTGTGCATTTGAAGTAGCCCGGGAGTACTTTGATTTGGCTGATCCCAACAACGCAAAATTCTTTTTCGATATCGCTGCAAGCTTGTACAGACAAGAAGGTTGGGTAACTTTGCTCTGGGAGGTGTTGGGTTACTTGCGAGAGTGTTCGAGAAACCTTGGTGCTTTGAAAGATTTTGTAGAGTTGTCCCTTGAAATGGTTACACTGCCTGTAACATCTTATGATGATTCTGGGAACTTGAGAAACAAAAATTATGGTCCTGGAGGTCCCGCAACCTTTTCACGAAGAGAAAGTATACATCGAGAAGTTTTTACTCTTGTCTGTCGTGAAGCCGATCTGTTATCATCAACCGGAGGAAGTGGATTCAAATTAGCCACTGATAGCCCTCTTCATCTTGAGATTGATCTTGTCAGTCCTCTCAGACCTGTTCTCCTAGCTTCAGTTGCTTTTCACGAGCAAATAATCAAGCCTCGCGCTATGTGCTCTATTACATTGTCACTGCTTTCTCATCTACCTATTCCAGTTGAAATAGATCATCTAGAAGTTCAGTTCAATCAATCTACGTGCAACTTTGTCATCAGAAATTCCCAGAGGCCTCTGTGGGCTTCTTCGTCTAACACTGTGGAAAGTGGTAGCCAAGTGGAGAATGAGCCATCGCTGGTGCTTGTGCCAAATAATTGGTTAAGGTTGACATATGCAATCAATTCTGGTTAGTGTGATTTAATTATAAGGGTGTTGTTTGTCATACACTTGCTCGTATTGCAGTTTATTCATTGAAATTCAAAACTGGTTTGGACGTGTTCCGATTCTTAGTTACCAGTTAGCAAAACTGATGCTACAGAACTTGTATCTATATAATGAAAACATAAGCAAAATGGTTTCTCGGCTGCCTAACTTTTCACGCATTTCTTTGTTTCATATGCAGAGCAAAGTGGCAAGCTTGAGTGTCTTTCAGTTCTCGCAAAATTGGGCCCTCTTTTCACAATCTCTTCAAGAGCCGAGAGTCCTGCTGCAATGGAGGATTTGTCTCTCTGGAAGCATGAGAATCGTGTGGAATCTCTGCCAACAAAGGACCCAGTTCTTGCAGTATTTGGCCAGAAAGCTACTCAAGTTGATGAACCTGAACCACAGGTGGACGTTAGTCTAGGTGCTTCTGGCCCTGCCTTAGTTGGAGAAGATTTTACAATGCCTATTGTCGTAACTTCAAAGGGTCATGCCGTATACAATGGTGAATTGAAGATTAATTTAGTTGATGTGGGTGGTGGTGGCTTGTTTAGCCCAAGAGAAACAGAACCGTTTTCTCTCGAAAGCCATCATGTTGAAATCTGTGGAATTGATGGGGCAGAGGGCAACGATGAGTCTGAATCTGAAACAGGAAACATAAAGAAAATTCAGCAATCTTTTGGGCTGGTTTCTGTTCCAGACTTGAAGGAAGGGGAATCATGGACGTGCAAACTAGAAATCAAGTGGCATAGACCTAAGCCTGTCATGCTTTTTGTGTCATTGGGTTACTTGCCCCATGGCAGTGAAGCTAATACCCAAAAAGTTCACATTCACAAGAGCTTGCAGATCGAAGGGAAGATGCCTCTTTTAATAAGCAATCGGTTTATGTTGCCATATAGACGGGATCACCTATTGCTCAACAGGATCAAGCCAGCCCCTGATTCTGAAGACATGTCTTCTCTGCCACTGAACGAAAAAAGTGTGTTAGTTGTCAGTGCCAAAAATTGCTCAGAGATAGCGCTGAAACTGGTGTCCATGTCCATTGAATTTGATGATGAGCAGGGGGAAACTTCATGTTTGATTCAGCAGGGTGGAGATTCCCCGAGCTCTGCTAATCTTGCGCCAGGGGAGAGTTCAAAAAGGTTTTCACAGTCATACCAACGACGAGAACTTCAAAGCTTGGTTTGGGATCAGTACATTTAAAATGGAGGAGAGAGGGAGGTAACATAACAGAGGCATGTGTTTCAACAAAGCACAAACTTCCTGAAGTAAATGTGGAGGCATCACCACTGGTAATGAGTTTGAACTGTCCTCCATATGCCATTCTTGGAGAACCATTCACTTGCGCCGTTCGAATCTGCAACCAGACACAGTTGCTGCAAGAAGCAAAGTTTGCTATGGCTGATGCACAGAGTTTTGTCCTGTCTGGGTCGCACAGCAACACGGTTTCAGTCCTTCCCAAGTCAGAACACGTCTTAAGTTATAAGCTAGTGCCTCTGACATGCGGTGAACAGCAACTCCCCAAGATAACTTTGACATCAGTGCGATATTCTGCTGAGTTTCAGCCATCTGCGGTTGCTTCAAGTGTCTTTGTGTTTCCCTCAGCCCCACATGCCGAGAAAGCCAACTCTGCCGCGAAATAGTGTAACTAAACTTCACGTGAGTTGGGTTTCTAAATGTCTGCCTAAGCAGTTTTAGTCATATGTGGTTAAAGTAAAGACAAATTGGATCAGTTTGGAAAATTTTGTTTCCGCTATGTTGTATTTTTTTTTTTTTTTTTTTGTTGATAATAATGTCTATTTTTGGAGAACTCAAAACTAAACACCCATAGGATTAGGATATGCATCTATTTATGGACACAAATCTGTATTGAGATTCAGGGCACCAGCATAGTAGTATACTGTATTTTGTTTTGTTAATTTTGGGATTCGCCTCCCACAATGTAGTATTAGTAAAATATAAAAAGAAATGAAACAATTCCCTTGTGTTTACATACTACGAAACTAAAAGTGGTACTGAGGGTATCATATACTAGTAAATTTTACACCTCAAGCTGCTCGCTCGTTCGAATCTAGATCACTGGATCCAAATTGATGGAAAGCCGACCGGGAGTTTTGGTCGTCGGATCCTCTGGCGTCGGCAAGCGCACCCTCCTCTCTCGTAAGCGCACCTTTCTCCCCTTTGGATCCGATTCCTCTGCTTTACCAAAATCTAAGGTTTCCTTTTTATCCATTTGACGGGAGATAAAAAAACTATGTGATCACAGGATTGCTCTCTGTGGAATTTGAGGATTCATCGGAGCCATCATCTCAAACCGAAGTTCATGGGTATGGATGTGTGTACCCAATTCCTGAATAATTTCTCTCACACTTGGAAGTATTGTTTGAACCTCTTTTTATTCTGTAACATCTGGGCAGCTGGACGATCAACACTAAGTATTACACGGCGGATGTTTCTGTATGGCTATCACATATTCGCGACGACTACTCTCTACCCAATCTCCCTCAGTCACATCCACTGGTGGCCTTAGTTATGGTCTTCGACTTGAGTGAGGTTTGTCATTGATACGCCCTGTGGCTGGTTCTCTCATTTATTCTCACCTTACCAACCATCCCCGCAGCATACATAACCCTTTTTGACCCCTCCCCCTACTCTTTGCAGCTGTCAACTCTTGTTGCTCTTCAAGACTGGGTTTCTCATACTGACATCAATCATTTTGATATATTGTTGTGCATTGGTAACAAAGTTGATCGTGTCCCTCATCACCTAGCTCATGATGAATATAGACGCCGCCTTTTGAAGGCAACAGACCCCTCTAGACATCTGCATTCGGACACTGATGAGTTTGGGATCTCTGAAACGGAAGGATGCAGCTTGTTGGGAAGTGAAGATACTTCACTGGATATCAGGGGAACATGTCTTGAGTGGTGCTGTGAGAATAACATCGAGTTCATTGAGGCTTGTGCCTCTAATCCTGATTTTGACAAGTGTAAGTTCTATGTTTTTCAGGCAACTCTTCCTTCTTCATATTGACTGCAATGTTCAGGTTTTTATTTGGTTACTCTTTCTTTCCAACAAATATGAAAAAGTAGCTTGTACTGAACTTGAATAAGTTGAGTGAAAATGGATGAGCAGAGAAGATGTATTCGTCTCTAGCATTAATGAGGCTCATCGATTGGTCTTTTGTAGGTTTATCAGTAGATGGGGATTCTCAAGGGGTTGAACGTCTATTTGGTGCTCTTTCGGCACATATGTGGCCTGGGATGGTTCTTAAATCGGGTGATAAGATAAATGAACCTGTGTTAGCTCAAGGGGAAGGTTGTTTTTCCTTCCATTTTCTTCTCCCATATATGTTGAGGGTTCCTGCAACATCCTTACCCGGGTGAGGACATTTCATTTCCACTTGGATTCATGTTGAATGACTCTTATATTTCCTATTTCTCAGAGTTGTCAGAAGAAGAATCTGAATACGAATTGGAGTATGAAGTGCTATCAGCAGGCTCAGGCGACCCATGGGAGAATATCGACGAAAGATGGGTTTCTGCAAGTGGAACGCATTCATATGCAGATGCTGGCGGATCCACTTCACAGGAAAACCTCCATGTAGAAAATAATATGGTAAAAATGAATGAAGTTGTGGATGAAGAGTTGCAGCTGTCACGGCCAAGGTTAGAGCCGCAGAGTGACACTGACAGAGCAATAGTAACAGATGAAATACCTTTGGACTCAGAAAATGAGAAATGTTATGAGTTTGAAGACGTGGAACAGTTGATGTCAGAAATAGGAAACATCCGGGACAATTTGCGATTGATGCCTGATTTCCAGAGAAGGGAAATAGCTGCAAATTTAGCGATGAAGATGGCCTCCATGTTTGGAGGTGACAGTGATGACGAGGAAGAACCTAAGTAAGTCCGTTTATATCAAGTATTGTGGAAGATCAGCGGTTTAATCGGTTCTTTATACAAATTTATCAAAATTCGTTTCTTGTTTCGTGATAGATTCTGGCAGTAATAGTCAGTTGCACGATGTAATACAAACAAAGCCAGTAAACTATTCTAGTTTTCTGGGCCGACCTGTTATGTAGCTCTTTACTTTTTCTCTAGATATGTAAGAGCTCTAGCATACAAGCTCTGCAGAAATCCTAGTTGGTAACAGGTAATAGAAAACAAAGACCCGCATGGTGGAATTTGTTCTGCATTCATGGTGAATATCAACCAATATCGTTAGCAGGAACAGGCTTCACAAAGGAGAATTGGTTTCCAGGACTAATATCTCCAGCATATTCCATCTCTGTGGGCTGATCCCCAACCCTGACGATAGTCTGTCCATCTATCGGTACAGGAGTTAATGGCTCAGCTTCAAGATCAGACATGCTTTGGTCTTCAGAGTTACTCATGTAAGAGGCTGTCGAGTGACCTGTGGTCTTGGAGCGGAGTAAAGTAGCTCCAGATGCGTGAAAGGCTGAGGTAGAGGTGCTGACACTGTCAGAACCTCCAAGGGTCTCTGTTGGTGGCTTTCTCGTTTTGCCTTTCTTCTTCACAGTCATGTGCCATTTCTTCAAGGCTTTTGCCGTTTGCTCATCAAACACAGCTTTCTTCATGTGTGAACCCATCTGCCCACATGAACAACATAAGTTTGTTGCTTGGTTCCTTGCCACTGTACTACTATATAGCTTCGTAGACAAACAAATCTGGAGAGTAAAAGGCTGAAAATTAGGATAGTTTACCTGAGTAACTAGTGCGTACAATGGAAGTGTGATGTAGCTGCACAAAGTCAAAGCTCCAACGCTGCAAATTTATCAAACTTGTTCAGCTAATTGTTGCACGAGAGATATATCAATTGGTGTATTCGCTAGTGAAGAATAAATGTTACCCTAAAGAGAGTTTTACGATGACAAGTTTGATATCCGTGTGAAAACAAGATTTTAGCCCAAAGGAATACTGCATGCCAAATTAAGGAAACGTAGTTAGTCATTTATGTCATTGAAGATATAGAAGAGAATACATCGGCCAAAAGGCAAACTACTGTATTGGGCATATAAAATGAAAGAGATGTTACCCAGACCCAGAAGAAGTATGTTATCTGGAAAGCATTCTATACAAAAAGAAGAAGGAAGCATTTAGACAGAAGTTGTAGAAGAACACAAAGTATAACATATGCAATGCTGATTAATGTATGGAACTAAAAGTAATTCAACTACCTGAAATAAGGCGAAATGAAGAAGATGAAGCAGCAACTGAGGGCGATTAAACCAAAAGTACTTATCTGAACCATGCACAAGAGGTATCCCTTGAACAACTGCGTGTCTCTCTGTGATTCCCAGAGCCATTCTTGTTAGGATCGCTTGAAGCTTCGTGCTTACAGCTAATATGATCTGCAAGGGTTGCAAAAATGAGACTTACAAGCCCCTAGAACCAACACAGTAGAAGATTTGCTCAAGAGTATACTTGTCTTACAATTACAGGCAGGATTGACGCCCAAAACAAAGTTTCCCAGCCTAAACAGAGAGATGGGAGAATTTTTCAGCACAACAATATATTTATATAAGGCAATTAATCATCAATGATTAGGTGAAGCAAGTGAAGGCTACCATTAACATTCAGAAGTAGGAAAATTACAAATGACGCCCACAGAAGAGGACTGCAGTTGCAGAGAGAAAATTTATCAGCAATGTCAACAAACACCTCAGTAAACTAGCATTGTTGTGTCTTTGTGTCACGTACCTTATTCCAACTACCACCTTGAAATCGTCTTCTAGGGATCTTTTGATATACTTCTGGAAGTCGAACTTTCTTCCCGGAGCTAAATGGGCCTAAAAGGAGACTCACTTTCCATAAACATGGCAATGGTGAACACAAGAGACAACTGAGTTTTGCCTTACATTGATGAAGCCGTGGCGCAGAGTTAAGTAGTCGGTCCTCCCGACAGACCGGAAAAACTGCTGTAGGAAGCAACCCTGATGGTTTAGAGAGCAAATTAAATATCAATTTTTCACGAAGTACAACTTGATACTATACGAGGGCTTGCTAAAGAAGAATCTCACAGCATAAAAGAAGAAGGGGATTTTTGTCCAGAAACTGGAATGTTGTCTAACGAATGACGTCTCATGAGTGAGCCTGAATCTTGATGGATCTATGCATAGAGAGAAGCCTTTTTAGTGACCTGCTACATTGTGGACCAGAAACTTATGAAGAAGAAATCGCCTACGTACCGATTGAAAACTCGTAATCATGAGAAAAAGTCTCCTGCTCCCACTTTTTCCAGCCGCGGATCTGCAGTTAGGTCGGAAAATGATTTGAATAGTTACGACTTCGAAAGGAGGGTTTTGAGGTAAGGAACTTGTCGTCGTACCTTGAGTCTGCCAAGCATCATGGTGATGAAACTGTAAAGGATATGAAAGGCAGCCATGAAGAACAATAGAATGTGTAGCTGGTGCAAACCTGTGGCAGGTATGAGTTGTTCATGACCCTGCTGCGGAGAACAAGAGAGTGTTATAACAAAATACAGAGCGTAAAGTTTTTTATAACTAAGGGAAGCTAGAGATGACCTCTTCGCAGCGGGAAGAGGTAGAAGCAGCAGCTAGACGTCTGCGGTGGGTCTTGTTGTCTTGGTCATGAGTAGAAGGAGCTGCACAAGGTAACATAGAGGCTGCAGCCTTTTCAGGAATACAAATCTTGAGAATGTACTGTTCTCCGAAGGTGAGCAACAAGGAAATGAATCCTAGAATCATCAGCTCTGCATCCATTTTACACACACATATCTTTAGTTTTCTTAACCAAAGACAGTAGAAGAAAACAAGTAGTAGTAGTAGTGTCTGGTCTTACCGGCCTTTATTTTTTCCAATGCTTCAAGCAGAGAGTTCTTATGTTTCTCCCACAACCACTGAGAATAAGAAAAACAGAAAAAAAGTTAAGAAGGCGATCGCTTGCACAAGTGAAGGAAGAAAGAATAAAAAGGGCAAACCGTGGCAACTCTGTGAAGAGCCTTCTCGAGGAGAACGGAGACAAGGATGAAGAAGGTACAGACGAGGGCAACGGCCCAAGTGGGAGTTTGGGAGAGCCCTTTCTCTTTGACGCCGCCTGAAGAGGAAGCTCGGGCGTAGCCGGTAAGCAGCAGAGAGCAGAAGAGTAAAGTGGTCCAACACAAAAAGCATCTTTTGGCCATGGCAGCCAAACGAAGGAATTATTTTGTCCTTGATTGAGTGAAATTAACAAGAGGGCAACGAGACTCAAAAAAAAACATATAACAAATAAATGCAATGTTGACTTGTCCGTTTAATTACCGTGATATGTTGTTATGCATAACAATAAATTATGGGAAGAGAGATCTCAATCATCAATGACACTGGAGGTTGAAGAGAATCAACCTAAGACGACGTCTCTGTATGTGTCTCCTTCATGTCTCTCTCTATTCAAAAACCCAACCCTTACCAGTACAAAACTTGGCTCTCTATCAACTTGCAACTAAGTAGGAGTCTTCATTGTTTCACTTTCTTCTCTCATCCAACACAAGTGACAATTTGATTGCCTATGACAGACAGATCAGAGGGGTAGAAGAACAGAATCTTCCATTATCCAACACACTCATCAATCCTTATTTGACTAATTGGTTTTGCTTTTATGATTGCTTTCCCCTTTTAGTTTGTCTTTTTCTTTTTTCTTTTCTTGACATACTATTTCCGCTTTTAGTTTTGTATATACCAACTTGCAACTTTATAGATTACAGAATGTTATCCTTTACTCTTGGCTATTGCTCCACTATCTTCTCTTCTCACCCTTTGTTTGTATTCTTTTCTTAATTTACCCAAAATGATAATATATATATATATATACAATGGAAGAACGACTCACCACTTTCCCGGCCTGGGATAACTAATATGATTAGAGAAGTTTTCAGAAAGGCTCCTCTTTGTCTTTATCAAGGTTTTAGTTTCACGTAATCTGATCATGCTAGTAAGTTTATTGGTAAAGATATCTTGAAAATGATTAAACCAAAAAAAAAAAGAGCTTCATTCTTCATTTGATCATCTAAATCGTTGGCCTGTGACTTTGTTACCTTATGACTCATTTGGAACTAATGGGAAATGGGCTAAGCCTATATATAGGCCTCACAATACCTGCCTCATATATACCTACATGGGCTCTTTTAGGCCTATCTAGCCGAAGTTAATGTTTACTCTTCTTTTATCTAAGTAAACGGTGCCCTTCTGTGTAGTCTGTAGACACGCCATTCCGAGTCATGCAACTATCTTATCTGATCTCCCGAGACTTGTTCTACCACAAACATAGTCTCATCATGCTTACCTTCTCGTTAAACAAATATTTGACTAACGCTTACTTTAATTTAATCTTATCCTTAGCTAAAATACGTGCTTCTCCGAGACATACAAGCAAACGACGGTTTCCTCTTCCTCTAATTTGGTTTAATCCCACAAGTTTCTTTTAGCCTATCACTTTTTTATTCATTGGTTAGATACATTGCAACAAAAGAATATGTGGAAAATTACAACGGAAGATTTAGTTTGAGAGCATAAAAATACAAACCATTTGATATTGTAAAGACGAAACAGAGAGGAGATATTCAAGATGAGATTAGTTTCCTCAAACTAAATTAAATTAAATGGCATTGTTTTCCATGTGTATGTATGTGATGCGTTGGGATCAGCTTAGCAGAGTGACTAGTGAAAGTGATTCATATTACAGTTGACAATTATTATTGGTCTTTGTAATAAAGTAGAGAGTATGACGAGTATTGTGGACTTGGCATCGCAATCGCAGCCATCTCTGAAGCTAGGGCGTCAAATCCAAGAGATGATTACTTTTTCTTTCTTTTTTCTTTTTAAATGTTAGGTGATAAAGACAAATAACATTATGATTAAAAAGGTCCAAATTGGACACTTAGAAAATGTTAGTTTGTGACAGCCAAGGTTACTTGTGTGACTCATGTGCTCGAATATCTTGTTTAGTTAAGTTATGTATATTTTGTTACAATTTATTGAAGACGTCTTTGGGCTGGATTAGATATGTGAGATACACATGTCAAGAGAAAAATAGTATATCAAAACAATTGGAAAGAAATATATTAGGAGCAAGTAGCTATTGACGACGAGTCTTACTTTGATTCTGTCAACATTAACCTGAGACGATCCCAAAAGCTTTTCGTCCCAATGAATCTTCTAGTTTTGATGTCCATGTATTTCACATGTCCGCCACCTGAGACCAACAGTACCCAGAAGCCAACTTGTCCTTTTAATCACCTTTCTTGCATGCCTTCTCCTCCTGTTGAAAAGTTGATCTCTTCTTCTTATTACACTTCATTGTACCCCACTCCTCTACATAATTTTATATATATATTCCCATCAATTCTCTCTATCTACACAAACAGCCAGAATATCAAAACTTTCATCTCCATATCGTTACCTTGACTGCTTCTCTTCTTCTGCAAGAAACCAGAAAAAAAAAAAAAAAAAAAAAAAGAGAGATTAGGGATGGGTTTCTTAGAGTTGTTGGAGGTGGCTTCAATGCCAATCGTTCAAGTTCTTCTTATCAGCGTCCTTGGCGCTTTCTTGGCAACCGATTACTGCTCGCTTCTCTCTGCTGACACCCGAAGATCCGTGAACAAGGTAACCTCACCTACATCTCTGTTTTTTTTCTTTTCTTATTACCAATGCATATTCATATATCATATATCACTAGTAAACATTTTCCTTTGCAGCTCGTGTTCGTGGTATTCACCCCCTGCATCATGTTTGCCAACCTTGCCCAGACTGTCACATTGCAGGACATTATTTCATGGTACGCACTGCACTATATATACGTACCAGTCTTCACTTACCGCTATGGGAAAACGTGTGGCTTTGATTTGACTAAAATGAGTTTTGCAGGTGGTTTATGCCCATAAATGTTGGAATCACCTTTCTAGTAGGAGGCATTCTTGGATGGTTGATGGTCAAGCTGCTGAACCCAAAACCTCAACTTCATGGCCTCATAATTGCTACATGTGCCTCAGGTAAACATTAAACCCTCAAAAATTTAATGACGGAGATCCCTGAACTCTAAGTACATATATAGATATGATATATATTTGTGTACTCCCGTATGTACGTGTAGGCAATATGGGAAACCTTATGCTTATTCTGGTCCCTGCCATCTGTGACGAGGAAGGCAGTCCTTTTGGGAATCGGAGTGTCTGCAGATCCATTGGACTCTCCTACGCATCTTTCTCTATGGCCGTAAGTCAAACGAAATATATTCTCTTGTCAAAGACTTGTTAATGTTGAATTGATGATCGTGATTAATGATTTTTGTCAAGGGCAGCTCGGGGGTTTCTACATATGGACGTACAGTTACCAACTAGTAAGAAGTTCTGCTACGCAGTTTAAAGCTCTTGCAGCCGCCGGGATGGTTAAGTCTCCCAACAAGGACATCGACTCTGATCCCAATACTCTTCTCCTCAAGCCGCACCAAAACCAAGACCTTGAAATCCAAGGCAAACAAAAGGTGTCTACGAGGACATACATCAAGGACTTGCTCCATCAGATTCTTGAGGAACTCTTCGCACCGCCCACAATTGGTGCCGTAAGTGAAAAAAATATATGAAGATAACATGATTTCGTTTCTAATCAACCATCCACGTACTGCTCTGATGATGCGTTGTTAATTATATGTTCCATTCAGATTCTTGGCTTCCTCTTCGGAGCAACCAATTGGCTAAGGAATCTTATAATCGGGGAGAATGCCCCGCTTCGAGTCATCCAAGACTCAGTAAAGCTACTTGGGTACGTATATATGGACTGACTGATCATCTAATTTATAGATATGGAATATTACATATATAACGACTTGAGCCTAGCTAATACTAGCTAGCTGACTTGGCAGGGACGGGACAATTCCTTGCATCACACTCATACTAGGGGGAAACCTGATTCAGGGATTGCGTTCCTCAGCCGTGAAAACATCAGTGATTGTGGGAGTGATCTGTGTGCGCTATCTCATCCTTCCGGTGGTGGGAGTCGGCGTGGTCCAATTAGCAGGAAATCTAGGCTATCTTCCTCCGGACCCTCTCTTCCGATACGTTCTCATGCTTCAGTTCACACTGCCGCCCGCCATGAATATCAGTAAATTACTCGAGACATCCCCCTTTATTGTTGTTCGCTAGCTACGGAAAACCTAAAAATAATTTTATTTATGGATTGCAGGCACAATGACACAGCTGTTCGACGTGGCTCAAGATGAGTGCTCGGTCATCTTCTTGTGGACCTACCTGGTTGCATCCTTAGCACTGACCGTTTGGTCAACCATATTCCTCTCCATCCTCTCCTGAATCTGATTTGAAAAGAGAGAAGGAGTTTGTTCTTGGTCTTCTTTCATACTGTATGGGTGTATAAAACCTTTTTGTTTTGTTTTGTTAATACTCTTCTCATGGTATGTAGTAGTATTTGATTCATTCTCACATGTTGCCAAAATAAAACAGAGAACAATTATGATGGTTTCGTGGGCTAGAAAAAAAAGGGAATGAGGTGTTCAAAGCCCAAATAGAGAGAAAGAGAGAGCCCAAATAGAACTCGAGGAGAGGCGTGTTCAAGTTGGGCACAGAAACCCGAGGGAGAGAGACGTGCGCTGCATCTTCCACGTTGCTTTGCTTCGATTGGTCCAAAGCTCTTTCAATCATTTCTGAAATTTCTACACAGATGTCCTCTCCTCCTTTCCTACCCCCTTTGTTTTTTAATTAATGTTTGTGGGCGTTTTTCAATAATAATATAAGGGATTAATATTCGAATTCAACACAGCTCATCATCATCATAATAAGTTGATTAAAAAAAAGGAATTTGGTTAAGCAAAAATAAACATGTGGCGGTTAATACACTAAGAGTAGAGGACTACTAGGAGTCAACAAACAATTTCAGAGGTTTATTGCGTAAGCAAAAATGTTTCTTAAATCGAAAAACCCCCCAAAACAAAACAGAGCCAATGAGAGCGGCGTTGGTATCTTTCTCTTAAATGATTTTTTTATAATAATTTTAAAAGAGAGAAGAAAGATAGAGAGAGATCAATTTGACCACACATCTCTCAACAACACTTTACCAAAGTAGCAAAAATATATTTGAGAAATCGATCTCCAGGCCAGGCCAGGAGGCATTAACGTGACTGTGACTCTCTCTTTCTCTCGCTCGCTTCTTCTTCGGGTTTTGTTCACTACTCCACTCTCAATCAAAATCAAAACAGATCTCGTCGGCATGAAGTACGATCAGGATGCTGGATCGTCCTCCTTATCCCTGCCTTCGGGATCTTCCTCTCAATCGCTGCCGGCGCCGACGGAAGACACTCCTCTTTTGGGGCCTCGAACATTGTCCTCGCAGCCTAAAACCTTCGCCAATGTCTTCATCGCCATCGTCGGCGCCGGCGTGCTCGGACTTCCTTACACCTTCAAGAAGACCGGTTGGCTGTTGGGCCTCCTCACTCTCCTCTTCGTCTCCTCCCTCACCTTCTTCTGTATGATGCTCCTCGTCCACACCCGCCGCAAACTCGAGGCCATCTCCGGCTTCTCCAGCATCACTTCTTTCGGAGATCTCGGCGAATCCGTCTGCGGTCCCGCCGGCCGTCTCCTCGTCGATGTTATGCTTGTCCTCTCCCAATCTGGCTTCTGCGTCAGTTACCTCATCTTCGTCGCCACCACGATGGCCAATCTCCTCAGCCGCGGCACCGACCTTATCCTAGGCCTCGATCCTGCTTCCATCTACCTCTGGGGTTGCTTCCCCTTTCAGCTTGGTCTCAATTCCATCCCATCTCTCACCCATCTCGCCCCTTTGAGTATATTCGCCGATATCGTCGACGTTGCCGCCACCATCGTGGTTATGGTCCAGGATGTTTTCATCTTCATCGAACGAAGACCTCCCTTGAGAGTCTTTGGTGGCTTCTCTGTTTTCTTCTACGGCTTGGGAGTTGCTGTTTACGCTTTTGAAGGCATCGGAATGGTAAGCACCAAGCACCAAGCACTCCTCAGATATCATATCAACCAACCAATTCCAATTCCTCCTCTTCTACTATTGATTATTCTCTCTGCTATAATTGAACAGGTTCTGCCACTTGAGTTGGAGGCCAAATACAAAGACAAGTTCGGTAGAGCCCTGGGGCTAGCCATGGGCTTAATCTCGATCATGTACGGTGCGTTCGGGCTGCTAGGCTACATGGCTTACGGAGAGGATACGAGAGACATCATCACCACGAACCTGGGGGCAGGAGTGGTGAGCACTCTGGTGCAGCTGGGCCTAGCAATCAACCTCTTCTTCACGTTTCCCCTCATGATGCACCCTGTATATGAGGTCGTGGAACGTCGCCTCTGCAGCTCCCAGTACTCCGTCTGGGTGCGCTGGGCCACTGTGCTGGTGGTCACGCTCGTCGCCCTGCTCGTCCCTAATTTTGCAGACTTCTTATCTCTGGTTGGGAGCAGCGTCTGCGTGGTGCTGGGCTTTGTCTTGCCATCGCTTTTCCACTTGCAGGCTTTCAAAAACGAGCTGAGCATCACAAGAATAGTGATTGACGTTCTTGTTTTCCTCACTGGTGTTATTATAGCCATTACCGGGACTTGGACTGCCGTACACGAGATCCTGTCATCCAAGGCCTGATTTTTCTTCTTTTTTTTTTTTTTTTTGTCCCGTCTAAAAAGAGAAGCATTGTTGTTACCATACCTTGAGAAAACAACAACATGCAGCATTCTTTCTTTCTTATTATTCTGTTACTCTCCTCACTCACTTGTGTGTATTGTTTGTTGAGTCTTTTTACCCTATTTGTATGAAAGACCCATGAAAACCTATAATAAAAAGATACGCTTAGAATCAAGTGAGTGAGTAGTGGTTTGATCATATATAAAAACAAGGCAAATCGGATATGATGGCCGAAAGAGCTCCACAGCTGTGAGATGTTGTTGAACTAGCAGGGCCACCCGACCCCCAAATAAAAACCTACTATGTGAGTTTTCTTTTCATAATTTCATTAGCCTCTCCAAATCTCACACACATTCTAGGGACTTGATGATATACAAGCAGCAGTATTTGCAGCAAATAGACTCCAAAAATAATTACAGAAGCAAAATCATTTGGACTTTGGCCGCCCCCTCTTTCTGGTCACCTGAATCCCTTCTTTTGCTCCTTCTCCACCAGCTGCTGATCCGTTCAGTCTATCGGTATCTAACTCCATGCCAGGGCCATCGAAATCCATCCTCTTGGAAATGGCTTGCTCTGTATTCGACCCCTCTCTTGAGCCTATGGGAGCCTCGCTCAAAGAGGAGTTTGGAATTATGCCATGAGTGTCGTCTCCTAGTTGCAAGGAGGAGGGTAATGCGTCATCATCCTTTGAGTAGGACAAGTCAGCAGCAACATGCTTTTTCATGTTGTCCCTACCGTCTTGGACAAGTCCCTGACCCTGGTTGGGAAAGGAGGCAATCAAATCTAAAGCAGTCTTAGCGGCAGCAACGGCTTTTGCAGCAGCAGCAGCTTTCTCATAAGCGGTAGCACGGGCGGCCTTTGCAGCTATAGCAGCAGCAGCAGCAGTGGATCTAGATGCCTCAGCAATCTCCTGGGGTGTCAGATCTGGGTTACTCAAATGGGAAGCTAAAAGAATGTTAAGATGGTAATCAACATTGGTAGAAGAATGTGGAACACCATTGTTATCATCAACATCTTTTGTCAGAGGCTTTTGGGGTAGCAGCATATTGACGCCTTCCATAACAAAGTGTACACATACAAAAGCTCACCAAACCTCACTCTAACCTAGAACACAAAAATGTCTAGAAATTAGATCTCTTTACCAGGAGGAGGTCAGAAGAATGTATATTTGACAACAGGAAAAAAAAATCGAATTGTCTACGAGGGAAGACGACTTAAACGAACAAAGAGAAGGTGACATATCTATCAAAGTGTGGGAAATAGAGAGCAAAGACACATTTCTAGAAAGCCCGATGGAGTAAGGTTTAGGGTTTGAAGAGTTGTTTACCTTGAATGCGCCTCACCTGCGAAGAAGAAGAAGGCCAAAATTAGGGTTTTGGTTGAAATTCTCAAAACTCGCAGACAAGGACGTTTATGCGGTTGCCCTTTTATATACAAGTCAAAGACACATGTAAATCTTATTATTGTAAGGAAAAGATATAAAGAAAGAATAGAGACAGAGTGAGATATGTAGATAAATTATCCCAAAGCAACGGCAGCAAGGGCTGGGCAACGCAACGCAACGCCTTTTAATTTCCGCTGGACAGAAGAGTAGGATTTTCTTCTTCTTCTTCGTCCCCCGCGTTCTGTTGGGATTTCCTGCCATGCCATCCACTCTTTAATGGTCGAGAAAGTGCTTTGTCGTTCCTTCCTGCCTTAAAGAAATTGTTTGATTTCTTTCACTTCTTTCTATTGTATGAATGAGTTTTTCCTTTTGGTCAAATATATTTCTTTAATTTTTCTATTTTTATTTAATAGCAAGCAGTCCACTTATATTATTAACTTCAATAAAGAGTACAGTATACACAAGGTTGAAAGAAAAGGAGAAGAGAGACAACGCTGCAAAACCCCTCCTCTACTCTACTGATTGCCATTGTGCAGCCATCCACACAAAACGTCAAAGATATGTCTTTTCATTGAATCTCTGTTACTCTCGCTCAGATTGATTATTGTCACTCCCGGTTGGTTCTTCAACCTCGCCACTGCTGACAACAAAGAAGAAGAATATAATGTAAAGAACACATTGCAGCCTAGCCTGCCATCAGGTAGGTAGTTTTTGAGATAGCTAGCTATTCCCACTCTGAATAATGTCCGCCCTTTCAAACGTCTATCTCACTCTTATAAAAAGTGATGCAGGAGAAAAGATAGATAAAATAAGAGAATGAAACCCATATGATTGTTTGATTCCAAGAAAAAGGAAAGGTAAGAGAATTAATTACCTCCAGGAAGATCTCGACCAGATTTTGGGCTAGGAATGGAAGCAAGAAGAGGAATGTTGGATTCCAAAACCTTGAGGACAGCGGGAAAGAAGGATGGACTAAACAACTCCATCTTGCCAACTTCATCAATGATGAAAAGATGGGTGTCCTCTTTGACCTTGAAAACAAATGCTAAAGCAGATTAGTTAGTGTCCTATACTGTATATCCAAATTATACCAGTAAAGGACAGAACCTGAAGCTCAGGCAATGCTATAGACTCAAAGGATGCAATGTCCACTTTGTACTTGCCAACGCTAGGCCATGATGTCATGGATGCTTGACTGCCAACAGTGAGAGAACTAGGCTAATTCAAATGTGAGAGGAACCTAGAGAGTAAAAGGCTGAAGGAGGAGGAGGATGGACCTAGAAACAGTAGAAGAAGCAAGCAAACTTGTGCGGCCATCCAAGGTGACCACTTGAAAACCAACCCTTTGTCCTCCTCGGCGTTCCCTCATCTCTTCTGGGAGTCTCAAGTTCAACGAATATCACAAAGAAAATAAAAGAAGAAGAGTTTGCATGATAATTGGTGCTAAACAAAAAGAGGAGAGAAGCTTACGACTTACGAGTGTAGAAACCTTGGATCTTTAGGTTGGGGTTGGAAAGCCCCCTCATCCTCATCCTCATCATATCCAACACTCTCATGATCAATGTGGTTTTCCCGACACCCTTCATTGCAAAATCAGAAAACAAAATATTGAAATCCAACCATATCTAATTTTGTATACCTAAAATTTTTAGAGGTAAGGTTAACAGATTGTGCAATTTCGGATTTTAGGGACTCTATAACAAACCCTGGAGCTCTCTTGGATCATTCATTGAATCTTATCATATGGTGTCGGTGAGCGATTCTCTAAAACAAACCTAGAGTACTTAGTATAGTGTCCATGGAGCCAACAATAAATAACAGAGAGAGAGAGAGAGATAGGATAAGTGAATTCTTATCAAAAGAGGGTAGAAGAGAAAGAGAAGCTCACCGGAGGGCCGGTGACAAGAAGGCATTTCCTGGTGCCTGCCATTTTTGATGTGGTGGTCAAGCAGAAGAGTATCCAAATCCAACCATGTTTGTGCTTAGTGAGAGACGTCAGAGCTGCTGATTCGGAGGATCGATCGAAGAACTGAAACCCTCTCTCTCATTTGCAAATTGCAACCGCTGCTACTAAAGTTGGGCTTTTCTTTTGCAATATGTATGGGCCTCGTTAGAATATTGAGCCGTTATAATGGGCTTTGTAGACTTAAAGAGTAAATAAGTTAGGGATATTTTCTCCCTTTTGTGATTGAATTTTCTCATTTTCGGCGAAACAAAACCGTCGACTCGAGGTCGTGGTCGAGAGAAGAAGAAGACCTTAATTAGGCGTGCGTCGGAGCAAAGCAGCACAGCAGGGGCATGTACGGATCTAGAGGAGGAGGGTACGTATTCTTGCATTGGATCGCCATCTTTCTCGTTTGTTCTACTCGATTTAGTCTCCTGTTGAATTATACTAGTGATTGGGGGTATTATCTAATCGTTAATCGACTTTGTATTGGAAAATCTTGTGTTACGATTTCGAATTTAGAGGGATGGTGTGTAGGAAGGAACAGTATCTGCTGTTATTATAGGATGGAACAGTATCGAATTTAGTCTGTTTTTCTTTGTTCCGTTAGCTCGTTTTTAAAGAAACTGTATATGTAGAACAGATTTATTATCTAAGCCCCCCCCCCCCATAGAGATAAAAAAAGACTAACTGGGAAGTCTAAGGGCTGGGTCTGGTTATATATTAACTGGTTTAGTTGGGGGATCTTTTTCCGGGTTTCTTTTGTTTCATAATTGAAGGGCCATGTTTGGGAGCGGGGGTTACGAGGTTGGATCAAAGAGACAAAGAATGATGCAATCAAATCCCTACTTGGCAGTTGGCAGCGGAGGTGCTTCCAGCTTTCCTCCTTTTGGTTATGTCCCCGGTTTCCCAGTTGTTCGCCTCAGGGGTCTTCCTTTCAACTGCTCTGACATTGACATCTTCAAGTTCTTTGCCGGCCTCGACATTGTCGATGTTTTCCTCGTCAGCAAGTACGGTAAATTCTCTGGGGAGGCCTTTGTCGTCTTTGCCGGGCCGATGCAAGTTGAGATTGCACTACAGAGGGACAGGCACAATATGGGCAGGAGATACGTTGAAGTTTTCCGCTGCTATAAGCAGGATTACTACAACGCTGTGGCTGCTGAGGAGGGAGCCTATGAGTACGAGGTCCGTGTTAGCCCACCTCCTCCCACCGCCCCTTCCAGAGCTAAGAGGTTTACTGAGAAAGAGAACCTTGAGTACACTGAGGTTCTAAAGATGCGAGGCCTCCCTTATTCCGTGAACAAGCCTCAAATCATTGATTTTTTCAGCGGCTACAAGGTTATTGAAGGACGGGTACATGTTGTGTCTCGACCTGATGGGAAGGCCACGGGAGAGGCATTTGTAGAGTTTGAGACCGTGGAGGACGCAAGACGGGCAATGGCTAAGGACAAAATGTCCATTGGGTCAAGGTATGTGGAGTTGTTTCCAACTACGCGTGAAGAGGCTCGAAGGGCTGAGTCCAGGTCTAGGCAATAACGCTGTCCTTCACTATGTATCATTATATATCCTTTGGACTTAAATTTTGTTACCAAAATGTTTATTTATCAGTGGAATAATAGGAATGTACGACCTGTCTTGAGTTCAGTTTCTGCCTTGGGATCCTGATTCGTTTCCAGTTACTGTTTTCTTTCAAAAAATTATTTTAAAAGAAAATTAGTGACATTGATTCGAATAAATATATGTATCTTGAATTGATTCGAGCAAAAGGTGTAGTAGGGAGCTAATATGATGGGTGAGTGAGAGATTGTATAACCCTCATATATCCGCCTATCAAATTAGAAGTCTATCGAGGCCCGTAACAAGTTTGGTGATATTCAATTTGATGCGTATCAAATTAGAAATCTGACGACATATCTTTATGACATGCGGGAAACAGACACAATAGGATAGGAAGGGTGTTTGATTTCAAGAGGAGGGATACTCCACGCATTCTTTCTAGAACTGGCTCTCACATGTGAGACAGAAATAGTAGCTTGTGCCAAGATTTGAGATTTTGCAAGCAGTACAACAGATTGAAGTCGTTACCGTTAGGTTCTTTATTGTTCGTTGCACCAAAAGAGAGGGACAACAGGGAGCTTACATATAAGACCGTGTTTGTGAGAATCAAGCATATATTGGACTTGCTGATCAGCGCTGGGGAAGATATCGAACCGGAGAAAGCCATCTTCATCAGAATTAACCTCCGGATTCTTCAAACTGTGAGTTTTGACACGTAAGAGGGGACAGAGGAAAAGAGGTATGTCTTCACCGGACGTGGAGGTGGTGGCCCTTAAGGAATTGTATAAGACAAACGTTGTTTACCCATCAATTTTTTTTACTCTGGAAGAAATCCACCGACTGAATTCATGGCTTCCATCAATCACTGTAGTTAGTTGTTAAATTGTAGTGTCTATCGATTCTCAGGTATGGTTTCAGTGTTTTAATATCATGTTTTTTCACGATTTCCCTTATCTCAGATTTTGCATCATCCCCTTGGTTATGATGATCATATGCTTTTTGAATTTTGTTTCTCTCTCACATAATGATTCGATCTTTTTTTGCTCTCTCAACAACAAAAACAAATTGTGGAAGCTTCAGGAATTGCTGGTAAGCATGTCAATGTCGATTCAGGTATGGTTTATTTTCAGTATTTGCTTGATTGATCTTATCTCTGCATTTTGCAGGATCTTACTGTTTTTGTTTGCAACGGGACATGTGATAGCATGTCACACGAAGACGCATACACAAGTTTCGTCTCTTCTGCGCTATGTCTGTAAGTCCTTCTTTTATGTTTCTTCTGAGTTTGCGCCGTTTGATAATATTGGTATTTTACTCTTTATGTCCTGAAGGGAATGTTATTGTTCACCGAATTGGAACGTGGGCTCTTGGTTGTTTCTATTTGCAGGTGTAGCTACGTAACATGAGGAATGGTTCCAGGTTCAACGTTTTCTCATTAGCTAGATCTTGATTGAGGTTAGTTAGACTCTAATTTCATAGTCTAATAATATTGAACTTCAGTTTTTTTTTACCAATTACAAATATCATTTGTAGTGATTAGATCATAGCATGTTCACCTTCCCTCTTTGGTTCTGTTTATGCAAGATTTTTTACCTTGCAATGCATAGAGATTTGTGAACATGCTATGAAATCTATATGCAACACACGTTCATAGAGAAATCTCTATGCAAGCCTATGAGTCAGATGAACTTAACGACCCCACTGCATTACTGAAATCTCTATGCAAATCTCTGAAGATGAAATAATGTGATTAGATCATTACAAATCTCTCTCTCTCTCTCTCTTTTTAAAATCTGTTCTGTTTATGCAAGATTTTTTTACCTTGCAATCATAACTTGTTAATCAGTTCATGTTCTCTCTTCGGCTCTGTTTTTGCAAGATTGTTTACGAAGGGACTTGATAGCACATCGCACGGAGACGCTGTAGTTTTGTTCTTCAAATATGGGGTTCTTCCGAGTTCTTACTCGTCGTTTGGTATGAGAATAATAATTCATGTCATATATACGTACGTCAGAATAGTACCAATTGGAAAATAGTCTTTGGGAGGACTGCAAAGGGAGATAGTGATAAGTTCAAATTGTAATATGGAGGTACTAACACCTTTAAAGTAAGATAAATAAGTTTTCACTGCATATATTATTTTAGTTTTAAAACCCAAAAATTTAAATATTTTTGCGAAGTTCAAATTAAAAACCAAGCTTAGAAAACAACAAAATCACTAATTCAAATCTCTTTGCAATGCAAAAAGTAATTTTGTTCAACAAAAGTTTTATTAGGAAAATCAATTATATTTTCATATCAATTTATTTTCTTAGGTTATTAATTTTAGGTGATGAATCAAGAATTAATATGAAAAAACAACCAAAAATGAAGATCATAGAAGATAATGAATCCTAAATAATAATCAATTCAATAAACCGTGAAATCCCTAATGAAAAACTATAATCAATGAAAAGCAAAATATTTTCTGAATAAATTGCATAAGAAAGAGAATAAAGAAGTAAGAGAGTTCTGAATCTTTTCTAAAGGAGTCTAGATTCTTCTTTCCAAAAGATTTCTAAAAATCTCTCGGAGTTTTGCAAAAATAAAGCTTAAGGGTTTCTAAGACCAAAAAATCATATATATGTATGTTTTAAAACACGTCTGGGGGATCAATTTTTATTTTATGGTACTAATTAGTGCCTAATATTCAACGACAAATGTTTTCCGTATTAAATCTTAGTTTTATGGTACCAAAATAGCGACTAATATCTGACTAATTTGTGACTTGCGTAGTTAATCACATATTAATCGCCAAATTAGCAACTATTATGTAATATAGTCGTGAAGTAGTCGCTTATTTGGTGACTAATAAGCGACTACTGTGTTTGGTCGCAAAAAGGCAACTATTGTACGACTAAATTTTTGTTGTCGTAAAAGAATAACATCATAGTCGCTAATTAGTCACAAGATTTGGTAACTACATATATAGTCGCTAAATGTAGTCGGAAAAATCATGTTTTCTTGTTAGGTATAATACATAATCTACTATATGTACACATAAACAAGATTAAGTACACCATAAATTATATACACATATACAAAATAAATTTAATGAAAGACATTTTTGTAATTTTGCAATCATCTGCAACATGGGTATCCTCTTCTACAACCCTAAATTTTGTTGCCACCATTCACATTTTCTCATAATCTTTTGTGTTTGTACGTTTTTAATGTTTTTTACACAGAAATCTTGTAAATCTAGAATATATAAATATACTTTAAATTCAAAAAGCTTAAAATTATGATTTTTTTTTAAAAAAAACCAGTGATTTAAGTCGATTACATTGAAAATTTCTAAAGATGAATATATTATAATCTTCTGACTAAAAATTTACTCAGTCATAAATAATCTGTGATTATTTTTCCACACAAATAAGAAAAAACAATGGCTTTCTCACCACAAAACATCTAGACTGCTTTGTTTCTCCTTTCTTCAATTTCTTTGTTTTTATTTATTTCTATAATATTAAAATTAATTAGTTTAAATAAAAATAATCTGTAACATTTGGTGGAAGAGAAAAACCAAAATAGTTTAGTTACAAGGCATTATTGTCTAAAAAAGGCATTGTGGCTATTGTGTGAAAAGTGTAAGTAACTTTGTCAAATCATGAAAAAAAAATTGTATTTTGTGAAAATTACTTTTTTTAATTTGATCTTACATTACGAAAAAACCCCAATTTTGCATTAATAAACTGAAAATAGCTGTGTAAGAATGAAAGTGTAACGAAAGGAAACAATGGGCTCCCTTTGCACAAAGTTCAAAGGCAAGCTGTGGCTTCATGATCTGGGCTTGTGCAGGCGAGGCCGGTTGCAGAAGATCCGGCCATTAGCCCTCACTAGTGCCGCAACAGCTGCACTGATGCCCACCCAGACCAATGAGAAAAATAGGTGCTTATAACCACTCCCAACTGCATCCAAACACACACACACACACTATCTTTGTCAGTCTTAGGTGGCCGCATTAGTTTTACACCAATTGCATGGATCAAGCTTACCTTGTTTTACAGACATTGTTGCAAACCAGAAACTGATCAGAACCACCGTCAATGCCACTGGAAAGCTCTGAGAAATGAGAGGTATTTTGATATTAGACCATTTATATCCAAAGTAATTTGCCTTGCATTGTTGTAAAATATTAGCAGATGATTACTTACGGCTATAGCCTCAAGACTTCCCTTTCGAGGCACAGAAGTCATGTCTCGGCTCACAGCAACTATATAGTGTCCTTGCACAAGATCAATCGCATCCTTTGTATGAAACCAAGAAGATGGTAAACAGTCAGTAGAGGTTGAGGTATCAAAGTACTCGCAAACAGGTAGTTAGAGCCACTTATAACCTGCTTAGTTCCATCAGCAAAATTGTTCAGGTAGTAGCGTGCGAGGGCATTCCAGCCATCTTTAAGGACTCCTTGGACAGTCCTTTTACCATACCTACATTTAATTAAACAAGTTTGAAGAAGGCATGTGGAAACATCATTCTCTTGGGAATCTATATGTACTTAAGTCCAAGAACATACCTGACAAAATCTCCTTTAAGTGCAGGCGTGCCCGAGTACTGAATGCTAATGTCATCACCGTGATTAGCCCACACTGAAGGAAACATAGCACCAGATATAATTGAGAATTTTATATCTAAGAAATTCATTTACTATTGCAAAACCACATCTCCTAGAAAGGAGAATAAAGCAGGGTACCGACATATCTTATAGCATTCGTCAAAATTCAGATGTGAGCTTATAGCTTCTTCAGCGCCAAAGACACCAATCCTTTTGAGTTGAAGTTCCAACATCTTTCGGCCTATCATGCTCTGTATTTTGGCAGGAGGATAAGCACCGAGCAAAGGCAAGGAAAGTGTAAGAACTGTATACTAATAATAGTCTAAAGGAATACTAGCCTGGGTGACATTTGTACGGTCTAAGCAATCTATGCAGTTTGTTCGCACAATACCAAGCTGCTCCTTCATTTTCTCACCCTTTTCATTCAACAAAAAGTACCTGGTGTAATTCAACGTGTTGTAAGTTACATAATTCAAGATTAGATGCCAGGAAAAGCACGTACGTACAAGGAAACTAGTACCCGTTTTTCTCGAGGAAACCCTCAATCTGGTCATACAGAATTGCTAAGCGCTCAAAGTGAATATGTCCACAGATGTGATGGAAATCAAAGTGCAGGTATCTAGAGGACCAGGCGTATCCTTGAGTGAGTCAGACGTTGATAATATATTATCCTTTAGTAGCAAGGATCGATGTTAGAAGAACGCATAGCTACCTTACATCATCACCAGTGATGTGCTGCATACAACCTGCAAACTTCTCGCTTAAGCGCCCCTCACCTCCATGCTGATTACAGAAGATAGCAATCCAGTTTTTTTTAAATGAACTACATATATCTCTGAATTTCACTTATACTTACTGATCGGACGATTTATATATAAATTGATAAGGGACAAGAACACTAAACAGGAGCTGTCGAGACTCATATATCCAAAATTAATCAGGTCACCTTATTGACAAGATCAACCGCCAAAACTGATCCATATTTTTTCCTTAGGTCCAAAAAGTGACGCTCAGCTATCCTCGCCTGTAATGGATCGGTCACTTAAATACTACTATTAAGGGGTAATGGTTAGTTACAAATCATCATACTCACAGCTTCTTCAGGTTGGGCAATCTCAAACTTGGGCTTGTAGGTCAGATCAACAATTTGTTCCCACATAAAAGGCATGGATCCTCTAACCTGCAAAATTTCAAACAAATGCTAACTCACACAGACATAAGTAAAATCATCTGACACAAAAGAAAAACCAAAGTATATGTGAATGAATGGAATATGGATCTATCTATAAAAGGACCAAAGATTTGTAAGGCCAGTAAACATGTTAACAATATCACCTGAACCAACAATAAAATGACCAAAGGGGCATGCAAAGATGGAACAGTACTATCACCTGAACGAATGATGATGTGTATCCGTTCATGCGTACAATTTGCTCAGTCTCTACAAAATTAGCCACATAACCGTCAGAGTCAGCTCCTCGTCGCCACATGCGTGTACCTACCAAATGTCCAGAAAGGCATATATATCGTCTGAATTCAAAACGAAAGCTTAAGATTTCTGTCCAGTTTTGTAGAGTGTAAAAATGGAACTACTCGAAAATGCATACCATTTCTTCTAGTGCACCTCCTAGCAATCAGAGTAATGTCAACGATATCTCTTCCAATGGCTGTTTGAAAACTATGGAAACGTGATTCAGAGTTAAGGATATTGGCTAAAATCATGATCCACCATTACAGTCAGTGGATAGAGATAAAGAGAATGAAATAACTGAGATGTATAGTAAAAGGATATTCCCTTGAATTACTGGAAGCAAGAACTGATCAAGCTACAAAATTAAAACAACCAAATTAAGGTGATGCATATATATATGTATTTATTTTGCAATTACAGAAAAACAGAGAAGTGAAATGAAACAAGAGTTCACCAACCTTATTATCGATAAGAAGTTCTAACATATAATTGTTCCAAAGAAATCGAGGCTCAGCCTGCCATGTAAAAAATTCAGAAGGGTAAAATTTCAGTCCATCCACAAAAGGACAGACGACTTTGAACAAGTGTTTTTGTAAATTGTATAAGACACCTGTCTCCACAGAGGAAGCGACTTAGACTCATCACCCAAATCATGCAAGCGCTGTGCACTGAAACAAACACTCATCAAACTAAAGACACAGACATATATGAGTAGCAAAACATGTAGAGTTTTTCTCTTGTTTCCTCCAGAGCGTTAGCGTACCTAAGAGTCAAGTTAATTTCATATGAGAAGTAGAGACCATTTGTGCTTTCTGCGACACTTAGCAGCCTAGTTAAGTCAGTCTCCATCTTTTTCTGCAAATTAAAAGCGGTAGAACGATTTTGATTTGAGCTTGTAGCGGCTTCCATTGTTGCTTTATTTGCTGCTCATAGATAGATATACAAGAGGAGGAAGGAAGGAAGATGGAAGCAAGGAGTAACCTGTTCTTCAGACGAGTTCTTAAGTGAATGATCACAAGGAAGAACCTTGAGCGAGTTGATTTTGAATATAGGATGGCCCAGAAACGAGCCAACAGATTCGCTCTCTGTCACAACTACCAAGTAGGATCCTGAAATCAAATGAAACTTTGGTGTTGGTTTCAAATGAAGCATATACAATACGAATGAAGATGAAGACATTCAAAAACAGACTATCTACGTTACGTAGACAAATAAATAAATAAATGGTCGATGGATCGATAGGATCAATACCTGCCAGGAGCTTCAGCATCCCAACCACACCGAAAATGGAACGGATTTTGGGGACACGCAAAGAGTTGCATTCTGCTACTTGATCTGACACAAAGAAAAGAGGATCGATTTGTGTGTGTGAGAGAGTCAGAGAGAGCAAATTATTCCGAATAAAAAAGCAAACAGAAAACGCACCAATGAGCTTCATGGAGCCGTCAAGACGACTAATGTCCAGACATGATGCTGCTGAACCATCGGTTGGCTCGATGACGTACTGATCAGGGAATTCCCATAAACGCAAGCCAGAGTGTAATTTGTGCCTACCCTCCATGGATGGTTTCAGTAACTAGTATCAATCACCTTCCTGTGGATTTTAAATGAGATCAGAAACTGAGGCCTTGAGGCAGTGAAAATGAGATCAGAAACTGTGGCCTTGGGGCAGTGAAAATGAGAGTGAGACCCGTTCAAAATTGATTCCGTACTAGACGGGTTTTGACCAAAATACACATTTATATTTTTTTCATGTTTAAGTTTTTTTGCATTGATTATTCCGATTATCAGCGGTTTTCTGCATGAAATAATACACTCTATTAATTGCCCAACTCAATTTAGTGTCTTCCCTTTCTTTACAATTAACATCTCAATCCACTAAAGTGTTATCTTGACTTTTAACAACGTTCATTACACAAAAACGAAGAACTTAAACAAAACTCGTACGTATCTTGGCCCAAAAGAATGTGGTAGCTCTCCGCTCCAGTGTCCAACCCAACTAGGAAAACGAGAATCTTGAGAAGAGTGATAGACCTGAACCCTCACTTGCCACCGGACCTGGACTCGCCTCTGTCGTCGTCGTTGTTGTTGTGGAGCTATGGTAGGCTTGCTGACACTTCTGGATCTGCCATTTCCATCAAACATGGTCGGTTAGGTTTATTACAACAATATTAAGACTCAGGACGGTCCAAGTCTAAGATCTAACCTCCTCTGGGCTAAACTGAAGCAACATCCCCACTACAGGTAGTAAAGCTTCCACTTCACCTGCAACCATCACATGTTATTTTACCCTACAACATCTACTTTATGGATCCACCTTCAATCTCCAGAGTTTTACCTGTTTCCAACAGTTTTAATATCACATTCTTTAGGTATGTCATATCTACACCTTCTCTCTTCTGTTCTCTTTCCATCTCCCTCAGCTCCCTCTTTAGCATAGCTTCCTGTAATTAGCATACCCACCAAAGTTCGAAATAAGGCCATAAGAAACTGGCAAAGCCACCAAAACTCTCAAGTATTTACATACCTGTTGACTGCGAAGACGGTTTTCGCGCTCAAGCTCCTCTATTTCCTCCTGATTCAGAATTAACAGTCAATAAGTGCAACATGGGCACAAACAGATTAAAATCTATGCAACCAATTCTATACACCTGAAGAGCTAAAATATGGCGCTGTGTCTGTGCTAACTCTTCTTCTCTCTGCGCTTGTTGCCTTGCCAATATCTGAAATTTGAATATTATGTGTAATGATTAGATCTCACTGATTGTCCCATAGCTATTACATTTGAAACAAATTAAGTTCTAGGATTTAAGATCACTCCTTGCTCAGACAAGCAGATGGCTAAAATTACAAAGTCCTACCAGAATCTGGTGCTCTGCTGCAGAAGTACTCAAGTTAGTTACATCCTGCAGTTGTGACTCTGGAACACCGTTCGAAGATGATAATAGGTTAGTTGATGACAGGAAACCCACTGACTCATTCATATAAGGAGCCCCTTGTTCAATGGTATTAGACAAATATATCGTACCTGTGTTGTTGTTCCCATAGTGGTGAACCTGAGAGGAAGATTCGTTCCACTTAATGCCACATGAAGAGTGAAAAATTCATGTGCAAATTAAACGAAAAGTTACTAGCGAAAGACCGATTAAGGATAAAAGGAAGAAGTAAGATAATACGCAGAAGAAAAAGGAAAAAATAAATACATACTACTGGTTTTGCTTCAATAGATTTTCGAAGATTTTTATTCTCATCCACAAGTCTGGATATCTCTTGATCCTTCTCCTCAATGAGTCTATCTGCAAGCTCACGTACTGATTCATGCTCCTCCTGCAGTTACGCTAGTTAGACAAAAAGCACCGGCAATATTTCTTATAAAACCAGAGCCCATATTAAGAGTATAACAAAACGTGATTTACCTTCAGTCGTTTATTCCGCAGTTTGGCATCTTCTAGTTCTTTTTCTAGACCTTCTGCAGAGGAGGCTTCACTTTGAGCGGTTAAAGCTTCACATCTTCCTGTAGATTACAGTAACCTTTTAGGGAGAGAATTTCAATTTTCAAGAACTAATGAAAAATATCGAATTTTGATTTGAATCAATTACGTCGCCATGTTTCTTCTAAAACCCGAAGGTCTTCTTCCCATGCTTGTTTCTCCGCCTGATTGCGAGCAACAGCAGAGTCAAGCTTCAATTCAAGACTTTTGATCTGCTCACTGGCATCTTTAAGTACTCCAGCTCTGAAAAATGTATGATAAAAAAAATCTCAGACAACCTATATATGTCTAAAGAACTCCACAATTATTCCCCTGAGACACCATTTCTCAGTTGCTTTCTCGTGTATATTGAGGAGAATGAGCAGCCGACCTCCGGAATCAAACATGAAAAAGTTTCAGTGTGACAATATACCTTTCTTCAAGTTCTTTCTCAAGGCTAGCCAAAGCACCCTGAAGATCTTGCTGTGCCCTATCCCTCTCTGCAGATACCAAATATACTTCTTTTTCAGCTTCCTAAAACCACCAAAAATATAATTAGTTGGCAACCATCTAAAATAGCTCCATCTAAGAAGTCTAGATAACTTACCTTTAGAGCTTCCTCAAGAGATTTTATCTGTTCAGAGTCTTTAGCAGCAGCCAGCTCCATGTCCTTCTTTTGCAGAAGCGCATGAGCACGGATCTTGTAAGAAGAAAATTCACTTTGGAGACGGTTGATCTGTGAACAGTTGAAAGTAATTCAACATAGTTAAAATGAAGACAAGCTACAGCAGAATATTCCTTCGAGCTCAAAATGGCACTTTGATTCCATGATGATTCATGTTATGTGGTTAAGTATGGACGACTAATAAAATCTGTTCTTACCCAACTAAGCTACAATATTTCTTAAAAGAACCAAAAGAAACTATGTAGTATGTACCTCTTCTCTTGCACCTTTAAGTTCCGCATCTTTTGTGCTTAGCATCTGTGTCTGCATGGACATTTCTGATCCCAGCTGACCTGACAATTTATATGAACGAATTTCATAAATTTCATTGACAAATGTAAACATAGCTAGATTAGTTTCAACGTTTCATGAACTCTGTAAATTACTTCTCATTTTAGCCACTTCGATTTCAGCCTGTAAGTAGTTGCTTTCAGCGGTTTCCAGTTTAGATTTAAGGGCGTCGCATGAAGCTTCCCAAGTCTCTTTTTCCTTTTCCTGGAGGAAAAACAAAAATTCATGGCTTCTAAGAATTACAACAAAAGAAAATAGAGGAGTTTATGTGTCAACCATGCTGTCTGATGGCTAAAGAGTGATGCCTTAGATTATGTTAACAGTTACATATACGCACTGCTATGTTCATTCCCTAGTGAAATCAAGACTAGTAAATCTGCTTGATTAACGATGGAACTCATTTGAAGACTAGTACGCAAAACAATATATTAGAATATAGGAATGGGCAGCAAATAACAAAGGAAAAATAATCGTTGGCATCAGAGAGTCCTGGGAATCCATCTTATATAATTTCCACTTACATTCTCCGCTTTAAGGTGTGCAAGCTCTCCTTTAAGAGTTTCTGCAGCAGCCCTTAGCCTTGCTGCTTCGCCAGTTGCTGCTGCCTCCATCTCTGCAATTGTAGATTCTTTCTCTGCAAGCAGTACCTAGAAGAGGTGTATACTTGGTGTGAAGAATGCATCACTTACTTCAAACTACTCTCTTTCTCATTTCATAACCAAAGCACATCATCAAGTAAAAGAACTGAAGAATTTAGAAACAAGACTAACCTGCAGCAACGAAATGTTTTCGGCTGCTTTGTCCCTCTCAGATAGAGCATCTACGACCTGTGCTTCCAAACTCTCTAAGTTCTGTTAAGAAGGTGAGAATAGAAAACCGTGGATATCATTAGCAGACAAGGAAAAATACAATGGTGGCTCATAGCATATAAGAAGCAACACATTTACGCTGATGCTGAGTACCTTTTGATGTTTGGCTGACAACTCGGCAACTGTAGTTTGCTTTCTTTCTTCCACAGCTTGTAACTGCTTTTTCAGGTCCTCCAGAATCTAGTATAAAAACGCAAGTAAGAATACGAAGCAGACTATACAAGGCCATCCATCCCTCTCTCTCTCTGTTTCTTTTGTCTCTCTCTACAACTCTGTACTTTTCTAGTTATTGCAGACTATTATTACAGAAAATGAAACAGATGAGATCAGACCTGGTCCTTATCAAGAAGTGACTGTTGCAATGTCTCAATCTTATTTTCTTTAGGCTGCAGTGAGCCGCGTAGTTCCTCGATAGTATCCCTGAGCCTGTGGATGGGAATATAAAGTTAAACGCAAGAACTAAAATTCTGAGAGAGATAGCTGGAGAAGTGAGGGAAAAATGACATCCACTCGATACAATTCCGAATCAAAAGCATTAACCAGAAGGATCTGTAAAGGACTATGTTCATGTGACGTACTTGTTATTGGCACTCCTAAGTTGTTGCCTCTCAGCATCCATTGCTTTGAGTGCTTCATTGGCCTGTTGCCTAGTGCGTTCGAGCTCTTGTTGCATGGATGAGTGCTGAGAAGATGCTCGCTCAGCTGTTTCATTAAGTTCCTGGAAACGGGCGTTGAGATCATCTTTTTCCTGAAGATAGCAATATATACCATTGAGATATTGACGGTGCATAGGAATGCAGCAGATGTCAGATATATAGTACAATATATCATCTTTTTCCGCATCTTACATATATATGTAGTAGTAATGCAGCAGAAAAGGGAAATCACACAAAAAAAGAGAAAGCGCATTAAGTAAGTAGCAATGTACACAGTAGAATAGGACATATAATGAACCTTTTGGATTTCTTGAATACGCTGTTTAGCCCTTTTGTGAAGCCTGCTGAGTTTGGCATCGAGTTCGGCATATTTCTCGTCGCGGTCTTTAATTTCCTGGTCCAGTTTCTGTTGCGCTAAGTAAGACCAAAAAAAAAAAAGCACAAGTTGAGAGAAAAGTAAGGCTGCCGAGCAAAATAGAAAAGATTTAGGAGGGAGGACAGCAGACAGACCTTGGGAGTATTCTTGGGCTTTGGCATCAGCCTCAGAGTAGGCTTCCCTGAGATGCTCTAGAGCTTGCTCAGCTGCAACACGAGTTTGTTTTTCCACATCAATCTCTCTGCTCAATGATGCGACTTGTTGTTTAAGCTGAGCTGAGTCCTCCGCTTCCACTAGCTCCTCCTTGAATTGGGATTTGAGAAAGTCGTTTTCTAATCTCAGTTGAGCAATCATTTGGAGTAGCTGGTCGTCGTGGTTATCAAGCGATCCATTCGACAAGTCCTGCTTTTGCTTTTCTTCTTCTTGTGCAGGTTCCTCCTCCTTGTCTTGGGACATTGTTGTTGAGGAAAGAGAGAGCTGCTTAAAGCGTGTAGAATTTGGAATTGAATCAACCAACAAATCAAAGTAGAGAGCAGAGTTTATAGGAATCTGGTCGAATGGTGGTGACTGCTGGAGAAGAAGAAGCTAAATCTTACCTTTGAGATCGCTATGGGGGATTCCGATATTGGGATCGGATCGGATCGGATCTCTCCCTACCCACAAAGGTGAAAACGTCGTCGTCGTCCAGTGACGACGGTAAATAAAACCAAAAAACGTTTGATTGTTTTAACTATTGCGAAATATGCATTCAGAACCCTCAACTATTTAAGTATTTACATACCAAACCTTTAAAACTTTTTTTAATTAAAGGCACACTACCGACGACGACGAGGCTACTAAACACCGTTACTTGGGTTTGACTTGACGGATCTATTTCTAATCATGACTGACAGCAATGGGTTTATTGGGCTAATTCAGCACCAAAAGGCTTCTTATGTATTTATAAATCACGGCCCAATGATAACCCAGACAAGAAGAGCATAAAATGAGAAATTCTATAACAAAAAGTCTATTTGTCCCCCCCCTGAATAATAATAATAATAATAATGGCTGAGGAGAGAAGAGTCCCATCATCGGTGTCGGTCACAGTCGCCCACGACCTTCTTCTAGCCGGCCATCGCTATTTGGACGTCAGGTAACACGCCAACCTTTCTTTTTCTCTTTTTTGACATTTCCATTATATCATCAACAACATATTTAATTAGGAGGATCTTGTAAATTTGTAATATAGGACTCCGGAAGAGTTTAGCCAGGGACATCCCTGTGGGGCGATCAACGTTCCTTACCTGAAGCGCGGAGCATCAGGTAAGTAAATTATTCTTTGGGTTTAGTGTGTTTTTTCTTCTTCTTGTAGTCTAGTATATTAGTAATTCATTGAGCTGGTGGGGTCAAGCAGGGATGTCAAAGAACCCTGACTTCCTCGAACAAGTCTCCTCCCACTTCGGACAATCGGACGACATCATTGTTGGCTGCCAGAGCGGGGGTAGATCTTTCATAGCCACCACCGATCTTCTCGATGCTGTAAGTAGTTTTTGTTGTAAGCTTCTTCTGCCTTTTTGTTAAAAAAAAAAAGTTTGTTCATCAGATCATAATTATAATAATGCATTTGGGATCGTTAAATTGCAGGGTTTCACGGCAGTCAAAGATGTCACCGGTGGCTATACTGCCTGGGCCCAGAATGGGCTTCCTACACAAGACTGACTGTGATGTGGTCAGAGAGTCACTCACCAACACCATCATCTTTAAACCAGTCATGTCTTATTTTATCTCTTCTCCTTCAATAATGAAATGAAATACAGGTGCATCTAATCACGTTGTGGATCCGATCTTGGCACATGCTTTCGATCATACTCAGCAAGAGACAATATTTGTATAATTATATATAAACCTCATACTGAATCGGTCGGTCGATGAGTAGATCAAGTAGATGGCCACCATATCAACAACTTACCAAAACAAACACAATATCAACAACCTGTGAAGTTGGAAAACAGCGACGAGAGAGGACTTAGATATTGACACGGCTCAATCAGATGAGTTAGAATAAAAAGTATCTGAGTGAACCAGGCCAATATCAGAGGGACTCTCTCGGACACAGTCACAGAGAGTATCTGTTTTGCAGTAAAAGAAACTAGAAAGGAAATGGGAATGTCTGTAGTGGATGAAGAAGATGAAGAAGGAAGTGAATGTTCAACTGCAACTCTGTCAAGCATTTATGAACTCTGCTACTCTCAATGCACCAAAGCCGGGCCACCTCATTCCTATTTTATTTTTATTTGTTTAACTCAACCCGAAACCAAGTGAAAAAAGGGAGTGTTGGCAGGAAGCTAGTAAAGTCCTCTTGTGTAACCATCGTTTCAGGGGAAATCATTCACGTTTCTTATAACTTACTACTGCTTTGTCTTTCACAAGCAGTAAAGGGACATTCATTAATAAGCGCAACCACATCTCTTCTTTCCCTCTGTAACCGCCCCCTTTTCGTTTTGTCCGCTTCTGCCTTCAGTTTCTCCTAAAAATCGTCTTATTGCCAAATCATTCAAAGTTGAGAGACATACATATATACTGAAAATAATGCATTTCATTTAGTCTTCTTCCATTTACATTTCACACATTCCCCTCAGCTATTCATACAATCTTTCATTTACTCTCGAATACGTGGTGCGGCGATAACATCAATCTAAGTGCAATCTCTCAGTACATGAGATACCATCAATCTAAGCGCATCTTATATATCTCTCTCTCCATACCCTTTTCATCACACTTGCATTCTTATCTTATCCTACATCCAATTTCTTCCTTTGCTCCTATTATTTCTCTACTCGTAGCTCTCAGGAGTTGCTACACCCTTATTATGTACAGCAGAGCTGCAACCAGAACAGTTCAATTATCAATGTCACTTCATTAATCTCTCAATTGGGCGTTCATATGTCACCAACAATTGCCTACTCACCTCGAGTTCTGAAGCTTCTTCAATTTGTCTCTCCACATCGCTGCAAATGTGATCCCAGAGAAGAAGAATAAAATTAAAAAAATGAGGAGTCAGTAAAGTAAAGCACACGGAGGATTTATAGATGCCCTCCAGAACAGTTTGTATACCTGCATCCATGTACCTTTCCTCTTTAGACGCCAAATCCATATTCCTCACTAGTTTAAGCTCTTCTGATAAAGGATCTGGTCCCTCGGGAGCGCTGAACAAAAACACCCAAAATGTGGTTAGCAACTGAGACAGAGTGAGACAGTGTAACAAACCCCCCACGAGATTAATTAACAAACTAAAAACCTGTCAAGTATAACATTGAAAACAGGCTTTGCGCTCTGCGATCTGCCTCCATAACCAATTTTGATAGCCTCTTCCAGAACTATTGCTTTATTCACATATATTGGAGCCTGGTATACAAAAAACAAAAGCACATGTTATGGCAGCATTCAAGTATCAGCAGGAACATGATAAAAATTCGTCTAACCATTTTCGAAAGAAAGAAAGAAATTGATGGAAGGGTGCAACCCCGGGTAAGTAGCATACCTGGCATGATCGAGCAACGTTGATGGCATCTGATGGCCGTGAGTCAAAGCATATAACATCATTGTCTCCTGGCTGCAAGACAGATGGGTAACCTAAGACATAATGACTTTTGAGAAAAGAGTTTTCTAACTAAGAGGATGTCTGCAGTGTTTATAAGTTACCTTGCCAAGACATAGACTTGCGTAGTAAGTGTTTACAACTCTACTAGTAAGCTTAACCATTTTAACCTGTGAATAAAACAGTACAAGTTGTTAACTAAGTGGCACAGGCAGCTATCAATGCAGTAATTCGAGGATGTAATAGACTTAAGAGGAAGTAACAGGTATGTTGGAAACAATACAGTACTTCGTATCCAAGTCTATCGACAACAGCAGACACGAACTGGAACTGATCAGGGCATTCCTACACGATAAATAGAAAAGAAAGAAAAAAAAAGTTTGAATCTTCAGTTTTGGCCTTGCAGTGAGGAAAGTGTAATTTGGCAAAACATAAAAAGCGTAAAACATGAGGAGTGGGGGGGGGAGACCTCAGTCTGGGCAACGTCTAAAAGTTTCTCAACAGCAGCATCCCCTGGAAGCAAGTGTAAGTGATGAAAAAGTAGATAAAGATATTAAAAGAGAGAGAGAGAGAGAGGAGGATGATGATAGATGAAGATGAAGTGAGGAGGAACAAAACATACCAACAATAAGGGGAAGCAAGTAGTCACCATCACAGGAGATTTTGAGAAAAATAGTTGGATGCTTGAATTGACGGAGAAAGCCGAGGCCAATGGGGAGAACACCAAGGGGGCTGGATTCACTAGCTCTAACAGCAAAAGGAGGCAAATGCCTGGAAGCTTGCCACATTGAATCATGGCGGAATCCATGTCTCCGCATTTTGTAATGCATACTTGTCTCTGTTACATTTTTTTTTTTTTGTAATTTTGCACAAAATCAATAATTGAGCAATGTAAGAGACGCAAGATCGGAAAAATAAATAAATAAATAACGAATGGCTGCAACAATTCCTTCCTTTAATCAGCAAGATCGGAACAATTGGACGCTAACTAAGACGATGATGATGAATTGATGATGATGATGATGATAAAAGGCAAACAAGATACTAAATTAAAAGAGGGCAAAATCAGGATTGAGACCAAACAAACTCCATAAAACACAAAAGGTAACCTTAAAAAAAAAAAAAAAAAAGAGGGGGAAATCGCAATCAGAGAAGAGCTACGAAAGCGAGACAGAGACAGGATCAGAATCAAATAAACGGAAAAAAAAAAAAAAAAAAGAGAAATCTAAAGAGAAGAGAAGAAAGAGACACATTTTAGGAAAAATTAAAAAAAGAAGAAGGTGGACCTGCAACGAGGACAGAGGCTTGGAGAAACTCGAGATCGGGAGAAGTAGAGGAGCTGCCGTGTGAAGAAGAATCGCAACAAATAGGAGAAAACTTTGGGGAACGAAGACAGCGAAGCGATCGGAGGTTGAAGGGGGAGCAACATCGAAAGGAGGCACTGGAAGATGATGATGATGATGATGATGATGAGGCGGAGATGGAGCGGGAGAAGGCCGTGGAGTCGGAGAAGAATAATCCCAGATCGGAGGCAGGAACAGAAGAGAAGGCAACTCCGGGCATGGTTGATTTGAATGGAGGTGGTTTCAGGGTTCAGAGAGAGAGAGGAAAGAAGAAGAAAAGTGAAGCAGAGCACAAAAGTAGAAGAAGAACGATGGAGAGCGAGAGAGAGGAGACGTCAATCAATGGGCTCTTTCTTTCTTTACCCGATTTTTATATTTTATGTGATAAATTGATTATATGATGTGAAACCAGTGAAAAGGATAAGGTTATTACGCTGATGCTTCTTCTTTAACCCCCAAACAACCAAACAAAAAACTCGTTTTTATTAGCTCTAAAATTCTAAAATAAATTAAACTAAACACGTGGGGGGCCTCTTTCTATTTACTCTCCTCCAAATGATGACGTGGAAAGTTTAATCCCCCGCAGATAAGGATTAAGGAGGAGAGAGAGTGCTTTGCAAATTGCAACACAAAAACTAAAACGCACTCCTTAATTATTATGACACATCACATGATATGATCCCGTAATAGTAGTAGTAATATACATACTTATGGTTAGACCGAGACCGACACTAGTAGTAACAAGCATAAGTGTGTGTGAGTACCGTGTGGACAAATGTGTTAGCGTGCCTTCGAACCATGATGCTAAATTCTCCATTCTCATATACAAATATTTACCGTATTTATCTATTTTGGGTTTTTAAGGATTTTGGCTTTACCAACTGTTGCAGCCAAAACCAACAAACACACATGAAAATTTAAACAACAAACAAACAGGCACACACCCCTCCCGACCAAATTTTCAGAACAAAGTGGTCCAGTCGTAATTGCGTCGCGTTCTAGAATATCCCCAAAGTCCCAATTATTTGACACTTTGACTTCCTTTTTAAAAAAAAATTTAGATATTATTATTCACCTCATCTGAATTTTTAAAATATTATCAATTTATATTTTCAGGTTATAATTTGTTTACTGACCCAAGTTACATCCAACACAAGTTGAACTCTTCTTAAAAAACACTTGTGTTACAAACAAACTATTGTTAATAATAACGAGTACATTTTTTATTTTCAGATATTTCTTTACAAGGGATCAACTTGTGTGATAAAATATCAATCAACAACTGATGGATAAGATTTACAACAAAGCACACCCAATCTGTTGACCTACTCCGTCCGACTCCTAGGTTCCAATGCCTTTTCCACATTTGCCTCCGGTTCTCCTAAGTGAGTGTGATTCAATCTGCAAATTATCAATACGGCTGTTTTATAGCTTCATCTCTTGTTACCAATCTCTTCTTGTGTCTGCTACTGGGAAACTCTTTCAACATCTTCATCATCTCATACGTCCTTGTCTCTCTTCCCATGTAGAGGCAAAGGCCAAGCGGAGTTAACCCATCCTGGTATATCGTTAAAAAAACAACAACAAAAAGGCGTAAATGCTTACAGATCCTAGATATGAGACTAGGGGAATAAGCGGGAACTAACCTTGTTCTTCACTTCTACATCCGCCCCTTTTATCAGAAGAAGCTTTGCAATGTCGCTTCTCCTGGCCTGTACTGCAACGTGCAGGGGAGTCCACCCGTCCTGAAAACACAGTGCCAAATTGTCAACCCAGCTGATCACAACGAACTTATCTACAATGAATCATTACCCTGTCTTGAGCGTTTATATCAGCGTTATACAGTAGGAGAAGTTTTATTGTAGGAGCCGATGCTGTTTGCACAGCATAGTGCATCAAGGTCGCACCTTCCTATCATAAACCAAACGGATCAGGTCCAGCAACTCAAGCGCAAGGGAGAATATAATTTATAACCATCGATATATATAAATCATTTACATCATCAAGAACAAATGGGTTTGCCGACTCCCTCAGTAGGTAGTTAGTAACAGCCTGCTTTTTACCAATTATTGCTCGGTGAAGTGCTGTCAAACCGCCCTAGATACCACCACGAATGAAAACAACACTTAGATCCCACAAACATAAAAAAAAAAAAAAAAAAAAAGGTGCACAAAAGCATCAAATAACTTGACATACCACGTCGGTTGCGTTGATATCAAGATTGTGCTTTAGCAAGGAATCAACCAGATAAAACTCTCCGCACGCTGCCAGTGTGTGAAGAGGAAGCCATTTTTTCTGAATCACCAACCATAGATAGAGGTGCACACATAGTGAGACCGAGACGGACTACCATAAGATTTCACATCGTTCGTAAGGGGGTGGGGGACTTACGGAGGTGGCAACAGCTAGGTCAGGATTCCGGCTATTGAGCATAAATTTTTCTTCTTTTGAAAGCAGCTTCCGAGGGCCTGCTCTTCATTTATTTCATTAAAACGAAAGAGATGAGCCAAAGACGCTCTTTTTTTTCGCTCTCTCAATGACTCAATTCAAGCACACTGAACAAATAAATAAATAAAAAGAAGAAGAAGAAGAAGAAGAAGATAGGGATTGATTCGGGTAAAAAACCTACCGTCAGATTTATTGGCAGTGGTGGGATCGTACTTGTCACTATTGAAGAACTTGGTAACGTGGTCAAATCCCTTGCCGTAGACAGCCCATCTAGGGTTCTTAGGAGCAACTCGCTCGCTAGAAGATGTTACAGCATCATCGCTTGAGGCTCCATCGTCGGAGAAACTTCCCGGTTTATCGAGAGTGACAGGTCTCAGTTGAGCCAACTTGGCTTCCTTGAAAGTCAGAAACTCATTCAAGTCGACGCTCCTCAGCGGAACCAGCCCCTGTTTCTTCTTCTCCACCCGAACCCCGAACTCCAGCTCCTGCGCAATTTTGCGTTTGTCCTTCTTGGTGAGGTTCACTTCCGCCTGAATATCCCTCCATTCCTCCGGCACGAGGTTCTCGGACTCCCCAGCCCGCCGATTCTTCTTCTTGTGCTCCTGCTGAGCAACCTCCTTGTGAAGTAGGTAAGGGTCTTCGAAGACGCCGTCCTCGTAGACGAGACAGTCACCGACTATGAAATCATCGCCGGCATCGGGGAGAATCGAAGTTTGAGAAGAATATGAAAGAGAGCGTAATCGTCTGGGGAAAACCAGGGACTGATGAGAAGAAGAGAGACGGGAGGGAGAGGGCAGAAGAAGAGAGATGGTGTGTGGTGCGGCGAGCTGCATCTTTTGAGGATGACGGAGCTCTCTTTCTTTCTTTCTTTTTCCTGCGGGGGGGAGATGTATCGGATAACTTATATGGGCCTAATCTAAGCACTCTCTAATGGGCCTGAATTTTAAATATGGGCCCAACCTCTGGTTTACCAGACACGAGTTGCAGAGAAGACAAAAAGAAAAAGAAGAAAACATCCTTCCTTCCCATCAAAAAATTCAACATCTTGCTTGCAGCTGGTGAGCTCGGCCGGATCTCATCGTTGTTTGGCAAAAAAAAAAGAAAGATGATGGCGAGACCGAGGAGTCATCGTCCTTCAGGTCGGAAATCATCCAATTCAACGCTCGTATTCGGTGTACTGATCATGTCCACTTTCGTCATTCTGATTCTTCTCGCCTTTGGAATTCTCTCGGTGCCCAGCAACAATGCCGGCTCCTCCAAACCCAATGATCTCACTTCTATTGTCCGAAAGACACTCCAGAGGTACGATTCGATCCCAGATTCTCTATATTTAATTAGATTCAGTTTAGTGTGCTTCTTTAAGATTCGAGCTTTGTTATCCGTAGAAGTGGCGAGGATGATTCAAAGAACGAGCGTTGGGTTGAAATTATCTCTTGGGAACCCAGAGCTTCTATTTACCACAATTTCTTGGTGAGTTATATATATATATATATATATATATATATCTCTGTCTGTATTTTCATTATATGAATATGATCTATGTCAGTAACGAACAAGATCTTGATACGAAAACAAATTGAGGATATTTGGGTATTTTTGTGCATGTGTTCTTTATCCCGGTTTGTTGGATAGACGAAGGAGGAATGCAAGTATCTGATAGAGCTAGCTAAACCTCATATGGAGAAGTCAACTGTTGTCGATGAGAAGACTGGAAAGAGCACTGATAGCAGGCTCGTTTTGCTTCTGCTTCCTTTCTCACTCAACCTTTTTACTATATTATTCACAAGTTTATACTACTGACCAACCAAACCCCCCCATCCTTAGGGTGCGAACCAGCTCAGGGACATTTCTTGCAAGAGGCCGCGACAAAATTATCCGTCAGATTGAGAAGAGGATATCTGATTTTACATTCATACCTGTTGGTATGTTGATCTTCTTTCTTGACCCTCCTAGGCAGCCCTTTTACTGTGCTTGTTTTTGATGCGACAAAATATGCTGCAGAGCATGGGGAAGGTCTTCAAGTTCTGCACTATGAGATTGGCCAAAAGTACGAGCCTCATTACGACTACTTCATGGATGAGTTTAACACTAGGAACGGGGGCCAGCGGATAGCCACACTTCTCATGTACCTGTACGTAACTTAAAATAACATTGGGCTTCCTTCCATAAGAGCTGTGTAATGTTGCTATGTTCTTCCTCTTTAATGCTTCGACTTTGCAGATCAGATGTGGAGGAGGGGGGTGAAACAGTATTTCCTGCAGCCAAAGGAAACTACAGCGCAGTGCCATGGTGGAATGAGTTGTCAGAGTGCGGGAAAGGAGGATTGTCCGTGAAACCCAAGATGGGAGATGCATTGCTTTTCTGGAGCATGACGCCTGATGCGACGCTAGACCCATCTAGTCTACATGGTGAGGAGGAGGCATAGTGTATGTGGTATGGTTCATAGTGAGATAGATTAAAGAATGAATTGCTAAATGTCGGTTTTTGGGGCAGGTGGGTGTGCTGTAATCAAAGGGAACAAGTGGTCGTCAACAAAGTGGTTGCGTGTACACGAGTACAAGGTTTGAGGCGGCATGATTGAGGTAAGTATAAGTTGAAGTGTAAGTAAGGAATATATATATGTGCGTGAAAGACAAAAGGGATGATGAGTCACACAGTACCTGCCTTAATAGAAGTTTAAAGTTTGTTTTTGTTAGTATAAAGTGGATGGAAAAGGTTTTGAGGGGGAAAGCGATGGGAAAACAAGAGGGAATAGAGAGAGAAGGAAGCAGCTAGTAGTAGGGGGGAGGGGGATGATGAAACATCATGGCTATTGTGATAAGTTTTTGATAATAGAGATACATACACACATGTATAATGATGATGATGATGATATTGATGAAACTTGAAAAGCGAATGTTGATGGATGAGGGGGTGGGGGGTTGGGTGGTGTTTCTGTTTCAGATGATGATATTATAATAGTAGTATGATACGAATTTTTTCTTTTGTATAATTAATTAAAAGAGAAGTAAAGTTCCCCTTTGATTAATTTGGAATCCAAAACACCACAAAGTCAGAGTCAGAGAGAGAGAGAGAAGGGCGCAAAAAAGTCGTACCGATATAAATCAAATCCATTCGTCGTCGGTCTCGTAAAGATATTATTATTATACAGAGACAGACTGACAGACGCGTTGAGGGAGTTGATTATTTAGAACAAAAAAACATAAAGGAAATCTTTGGTCAGCTGAGAGAGAGAAGATAGAGAGATAGAATAGAAGGTTCCCTTCTTTTATTTCTTTTTATCTCTCTCTCTCTCTCTCACATTAAGAAAGAAGTCGCCAAAGGCAATTTGTATCCGCAATAAAAGAAAAACGGAAAAAAACCGAAATAAAATTCAGAAAACAACAAACACAAATCATTCCCTCTTCTTCGTCTTCGTCTTCTTCATCTCCCTTATTGTTTGTTTTTTCTTCCCAGAAGAAATAAAGAAAGAGAGATATGGATGATTATAATTATTCTCTGTCTCCGCTATCCCTCCTTCGTCGGATTAAAGATTCCTTCCATTCGGCCATCTCTGGCCTCCTCGCCAGCCTCTTCTCCGCTCTCTTCACCTTCTTCTTCGCTTTAGGTTCGTTTCTTTTCTTCTTCAATCTCCCGCCTGACTTATATGAGAATTGTGCTGGGATTTGTGTATCCCTTCCTTCTTCTTCTTCTTGCTGTTATGATGAATATACAAAATGCAATGATGATTTTGGCTGATTATATGCAGTGGGGACTTTGCTAGGAGCATTCACAGGGGCTTTGATCGGCCAAGAAACAGAGAGCGGTTTCATCAGAGGAGCCGCCGTTGGTGCCATCTCTGGCGCTGTCTTCTCCATCGAAGTCTTTGAATCTTCCCTCCTCCTCTGGCAATCCGATGAGTCTGGGATTGGCTGCCTTCTCTATTTGGTAAAATTATTATTCTTCTTTTCTGATTTTTTGCATTGCATTGATTGTTTACACATTATACCCATAGATTGGATAGGACCCCTATTTTTATATGCTCAACAAAATGCTTTTGTCCATCCACAGATTGATGTCCTTGTTAGCCTTTTGAGCGGCCGGCTTGTTCGTGAGCGTATCGGTCCTGCCATGCTAAGTGCCGTCCAGAGTCAGGTTACACCCCCCCCCCCCCCCTTTCTTTTTGCTGATTCATTCTTCTTCTCTTCAAATGCATTTTCTCACGTACTACTATCCTGATCCAATTCGTACAGATGGGAGCTGTCGAGTCTCACTTCCAAGAGCACACAGACATCTTTGACACTGCCATTTCAAAGGGTCTCACAGGTGACTCTCTCGCCAGGATTCCAAAGGTCCGAATTACAGACACCTCTGAGGACCGTGTCCCTTGCTCTGTCTGCCTTCAGGTTTGTCTCTCCCTTTCCCTTTTTTCCTCCTCCGCCTGCTTTTTAATTGTCATCATCATCTTCCTCCCATGGATACAATAACATATATATTACAAGGTTAATATTGAGATGTTCTGGTATATGTTTCGATCCTGTAGGTTACTAGTAGTGTTGTTTGAAAGATATACAATTAATGAAATTGAGATAAAACAGGACTTTCAGGTGGGAGAGACGGTTAGAAGTTTGCCGCAGTGCCATCATATGTTCCACCTACCATGCATCGACAAATGGCTTCGCAGGCATGCCTCTTGTCCCTTGTGCAGAAGACATCTTTCTATTGAATGAACCTCTCTTTTCTTTTCTCTTCTTTGTACATGAGGTATAGGATACACATTACACACACATTAGTCTAGTGTTCATTGATTATTTTAGATTTACTCGTTACAGAGATTCTGATGCACCAATCATTGTAATTTCCTTCACTCATCTCTTGGAGATCCTGTTTATTTATCTTATTCATTCTTTGCTTTGGCTTCATCATTCAAAAAAGGACATGTTGCTAAATCAAGAAGCATATATATACACATCCATTAGCGACACTGTACTCTTACCAACTAAGAAGAGAGATGATACAATTTACATGAACAAGTCTGAGTACAAAAAATTATTGGCATGAGATCCAACATGTCACTTGTACATTTCTTATACCAGAAGAGTATAAACCCAAAAGATATATAAAGCAGAAAGAAAGAAAGAAAGAAAGAAAGAAAGAAAGGATAAGTAAAACATATCTTTGGTTGGATAAATATAACTACAAGATGATGGATGGAACTTGATTAATTTAAAGTTTTTTAGGTAAAGTGATACCACCACCACGGATAGAAACTGAAGGGGTTTTGAGAGAGGAGGAGGCTCTGCTGAGCAGATTGGTGTCCAGGAAAAGGACAACCACAGTGATGTCGTCGTGGAAATGCCTCCTTACTCCCCTCTCAATCTTGTTAAGATCAGAGTATCTCATCTCTCTTTTCTTGGCCGCCTCGAGCAGCGCCGCTTTCACTAGTCTCCTCGCTATCCCCTGAATCAACAACATTCATTCTCACTTTGTTAATCCGTAGTTAGGAAAATTCATATGTAACTGAAACTGATTGTGTCTCATACGTTTCTAGGGTGGTTCTGAACGATTTCAACAGCCTCTTGGTTGCTGAGCTGCTCCCAGAGTCCGTCCGATGCAAATATCAGAAACTGATCGTCGGATTGGAGATCATGCACGGTTATCGACGGTTCCCCACTCAAGATTGGTCTTTTCATTGGCTCCCGCAGCCGGAACTTTGTGTACAACGGTTCCCTGTTGAACTCGGCTTTCTTAAGATACAAGTCTCCTATGGATCGTGATACCTGCAAAGTGCAAACACACACAAGAAAGGAACAAAGGCTTTCAAGATCAACTGACATTTGGGGCGGTAATTAACTCTTTCTGAAAGAACATCACATAATAAACATCAGATCAGGACTTGGTAGGGAAAGGCACCTGACCTGAATAAGGCCCTTAACACGCCAGACATTGTGCTTTAAGACGACAATACGGGAGTCGTCAGGATGCAAAGAGTGCATTTCTTGCCTCACAGACTCTATGCTCACATTATGCTCAGCTGAGAGCTGAAGCGCAATAACCTCACCCGTGGCCTTGATGACCTTTCCCAGAACCGCACGGGAGTCCCCAACATTAGCCACGTAAAGCCTCCCGTCGCACACGACACCCACAAGGCAGCACGAACCAACAGCTGCAATATGAGGCTTCACTGCCCACTGCTTGGCCACCACCCCTAGAAAGCCTTCTTCGGTGGCCTCATATGCCTTTCTTATAACATCCACGGACATGGAATCCTGCTCCGCTGCGAATCCTGCAGACAAGGATTGTTGAGTTCCCATCCCATTCATTCTATAAGGTACTACAAGTACAAATGGGGCTTACTCTTGAGATGGGGAAAGAGATGATCGTAGACAAAACGGGAGGTCTCAGGGCCGCCGTGGCCGTCATAGACGCCAACAAAGGTGCCAAAAGGACCAGAAGGAAGGGTGCTCAAAGGACCGGATTCGACCTGGCTCTGATCCTCGAGGAGGTTGTTGGCCTGAACAACGGCCATGGAGAAATCACCAACGAGGTGGCGAGCAGAGTCTTTGTACCAGAGGAGGCCGTCTTGTTTGCCTTTGGAATCAGAGTAACTCAGGGAGGGGGAGGAAGAAGAAGAAGAGGGCCGCAGACAAGCGGTCAAAAAGTTCATCAAGAAGGAAAACATCTCATCTCATGTCCCGTCATCCCGACCACCGATTCTGATAGAAATTAACTCTGCTGGAAAAAAACAAGAAAAGAAGAAGAAGAAGAGAGACAGAGCAGCAGCAGCAGAGTCGGAAACTTCCATTCATTCACACCATACATAAAAAAACAAAAAATGAATAACAAAGCAAGCAAGCAAGAATAAGGAAGAAGATCCAAGAGCTGGATGATGATGATGATGGAGAAGATCTCAAAGGAGAGAGAAAACTAGCAGTAGTAACTAAGAAGCAAGTAACATGTGGTGTGGATCTCTATCATAGACAGTAGCTAATAGCCAGGAGATAGATAGATAGATAGATAGAGATACCGAAAGCAACAAAAGAAAAGAAAAAAAAAAACAAAAAGGAAAAGAAAGGAAAGATAGACAACAATTAAAGAAGTCTTCTAGTCTCTCTCCCTTTTTTTTGTATATATATTTCAGATCTTTTTATTAGGAACAGAACAGAACAGAACAGAACAGAACAGAAGAGAAGAGAAAGAAACCTTAAAGAAGGGACACGGATGAACTCTGCTTCTCTTTTCTCTGTTCCAAACTCATAAAATATGCTGCATCAGATCAGAGATATTATTATTGCAGACCCTCCTGGCCTCCCTCAAAAGATTGATAAAACAACAACATACTCTTCTTCTTCATTCACTTTTCCCTTTTGCATCTTTTTTTTTTTTTTTTGCAATTCACACCCTCCCACTATTTCTCTTCTTCTATTTCGTACCCGCAAAAAAGAAGGACAAGACACATACGTGTGCACGTGCACTCCTTAACTCCAACCCCCATGTGGTGTGGTGTGGTGTGGAAACATTCATTAGCTGTTCTTCTCTCTCTCTCTCTCTCATTACATTTTCTCATGCGATTTCCTCCTAACACTAGCCAGCCACATTAACTAATATCTCTCCATCTTATTACAAGTAAAGGCCTTGACCAACCAAAATGGTTAATGATAATGACCATCATCCCCGCTTGGGCTTCGATTATATGAGCCCTTTCTATTTTTAATATGACCCAACATCTAGCTGCTTCGGGGGGCCTTATTAGGGGAAGATAAAAATAAAATAATGTGATTTTTATTACAGTAGAAATAAAACCACTGCAGTGTATTGTTTTCTGGAATCGTCGTCGTCGTCGTCGGTCGATTGATTAGATTTGGGCTCCATCTCCTCAAATCTCAATGGCATCTGCCCACCTCGCCGCTGCCGTTTCTGTTCTCGTTGCGCCCTCCAAACTCTTCTTCTTCTTCTTCTTCTTCGTCTACTCTGCACTCTCTTTCTTGTCTTCGATCTAAACCTCGAGAGCTCTCCTCCTCCCTTCGCAGTGTCGTCTCCTCAGAGGTATCTTTTTATTTATTTATTTAAAAATTTTCATGTTTGTTTGAGTTTATTCCTTATTTGTGGGAGACTAGTCCACTAAATCCCCTGTATTTCGCAAATTTTAGTGTCCAATTTTTTTTTTGCATTTTCCACCATAGAAAGTTTGGAATTTACAGTTTAGAATAATAATAATAATAATAAGCCTAGGTAGGTAGGTAGGAGACGGCGGTGTTTTATAATATAATTTAGCAAAATCTAAAATTAGTTGTGTTGGGTGAGAGGAGGTTTAGGTGTGGCAGCAAGAGCGCAGGGGGAAGTAAGTGCAGTGGGAGATGATGCATTCAGTAATGTGAAGCATCTTCTTCTCCCAGTGATTGATCGGAATCCTTATCTTTCTGAAGGCACCCGACAGGTTTGCTTAGCTTTTACCTTTCTTTCTTATTATCTCTTTTTTGTTCAGAGTTTGGACATCTAATTTTTGGTTTGGATAATGGATAAGGCTGCTGCTACAACAACTAGTTTGGCAAACAAGTATGGAGCTGATATCACTGTTGTAGGTAAGTTACTAGTGTTGCAAGAATCCCTCTACTTTTGATTGTTGTCTGAACTCAGTACTGAAATCATCCATCATCATCATCATCAAAAAAAAAAAAAAAAAAAAGTAATTGACGATGAAAAGAGAGAATCTTCTTCGGAGCACGAGACTCAACTATCCAGCATCCGTTGGCATCTATCTCAAGGTAATTTTATTGATTGGGATTGATGTGTTTTTCTTGGTTTGTTGGGAATCGAGATAGATGAAGAAAGATGTTTGCAGGTGGGTTCCAGGAGTTCAAGCTGTTGGAGAGGCTAGGGGAAGGGAAAAAGGCGACGGCTATAATAGGAGAGGTGGCAGATGAGCTCAAGATGGAGCTGGTGGTTCTTAGTATGGAAGCCATCCACTCCAAGTACATTGACGCCAATCTTCTTGCTGAATTCATCCCCTGCTCTGTCCTCCTTTTGCCTTTGTAATTTGCCTTTATATATTCTAGGATGTCGGCTCCTACGTTACCGCATGGGAAAGTGAAAACTTGAAATGATTAACATTGTTAATTTCACATTTTTATTAAAAATTTTGGTAATCTTTCTAATGTATAATATAAAAGTTATAAATAAAATATTTGTTATATATATAAAAATAAAAGTCGATTCATTGACAATAAGAGAATAATATTAAAGATATATAATTTTAGGTTTACTAAATCATACTCAGATAATTAATTTTTAAAATATTCACATAGAATAAAATTTGAATTATTATTCTATCAAAATTTATAAAAAATAATAAGAGAATCATGGAGAAATAGTTCATAATCGCAATCGCAACCAACCAAATTGACTAAAAATATATCTATGAGAAATTAGAAATTACCATTAATTACTTAAATTAATATTTGAAAGAGATAGATCAATACAGTTAGATGGAAACGACACCAAACAAAAGTTAGATGAATGAATCAATAAATAAAATGACATTGCTACATATAACTGACCATATGGAAAAACGGGTCTAGGCAAGTATATACCAACATTTTCAAGAGATTGCCCTTGACTCTTATTGATAATCATTGCAAAAGCAACCGACACTAGGAACTGTCTTCGACGCATTTTGAAAGACAACCTAGCATCGGATGGTGAAATCAACATCCTAGGTATGAGAACTATCTTACCAACTCGCGTAATTAAAATCCGAGCTTGCAAAACATGGTCCGCCATTTAGGTGATCGGCAGTCTTGTACCATTCATTAAACCACCATGCAGATCAATATTTCTCATTAACATAATTGGACAACATATTTTCAAACAAAGCCTATGATAAGGTATACCCGAAACCTTAATGGTATTAAGGAAATCTGGTGAGTAAACCTTATTTTTCGTGGCACGTTTATCTTGAGGGTCAATTGAATCAGAATAAATTCTTTCAACTGAAAATATAAAGAAAACAAAACCAAAATAAATGAATATGATGAATCATTTATGAAGGATTATTAACAATAAATAAAGGACGAATAAAGATGAACTAACCATTTAGACTTGATAACATGATATCATTGATAGAATTGACATCTTCATTGGTAGGGCAAAGAAGCTCGATCTTGGAAAAATTTAGGATCCTTTTGGGTGGCAAAGTTCTTTCCGTAAACAGCTTCAATGATTGAATCTAATGGAGAGGAACCCTCTGGAATAAGTAACTCTTGTGGGATATCTATTTCACACACACCATCATTAGGCTCATTACTTTTACCTTCTCCAACTGCCAGTATCCATTTTAAAAACTCTTCGATATCGTGGCCTTTGTTTACCAATGTCTTGAAGCAACCTCATGTTCTTTGTCGGTCTTAAAACTTTGCACTGATTCCATAAGTATGAAGAGTTTAATGATGCATTGACAATCACTTCCCTTCATGCCAACAATAACAGGAAGAATTTGTCAAATCACCCCAAAGGACAACTTTTCCTCCAAACAATTTTTGTCTCTTTACTCCCATAATATCTTTCAAGCTTCTGTCTAATGTCTCAAAGCAGTATTTACTCATCATTGGAGCCTCATCCCATATGATTAACTTTGCTTTAACCAACGCACCAAGTTCTCGAGCTTCGTGACATGTTGCAAGTAGAAGTTTCATTTGGATTTAAAGGAAGCGCAAACCTAGAGTGAGCTGTTCTTCTCCTTCCAGCAGTAGAGATGCAATACCGCTAGATGCTGAATTGAGAACAATATGACCGTTTGATCTTATTGCTGCAGAAAATACTTTCCACAAAAATGTTTTCCTGTTCCTCCAAATCCATATAAAAAAGACACCACCTTTGTCATTGATTACAACTTCCATTATCTCATCATAGATCTTCTTCTGTTCTTCTGTTAGCATCTTTTTCCAACCAGCATGTTTCTTTGCTAAATCCTCACGGTTGTAATTGAGTTCATCCATTATCAACTGATTAGGCAATGTTACATCTTCAAGGATATGTGTGGCATAAGCTTGTATTTTTTCAATGAACATCCTTTTCTTTTCAATAGCTTATATAACTTCGTAGTAGCAATTTCTGTTTTTCCAGTCTGACAAACAAAAATCTAGCCAAAAAAATATGTACTCATATGGTTAGAGAAATTAAACTAAGCTATCATATATTTAATCAATGATATATAGTAAAATGACATTAAGCTATAGAAGTAAAAATATACCTGGATGTTGTCTCTCTGCTTTTCTTTTTTCTTAATATCTTCTGAAAGGATTTTCCATGTTTCTTCCCATACAGTTTTAGGAGAAGTTAAACTTTCGGATATCATCTTCAATATGATAAAAATAAAAAAACACACACATGGAAGCTTAATTCACCTCCTTTTCAGGTTATTAGTCCACAAAGACATTAAGAACACTTCAATTGCAAACCTTAAAGTTCTCCTCCACATCTTTTCTCTTTGCTCTTCATTTCTTTTTGTCTCAAACAATAAAAAAAAAAAAGTCTTTGATCTAAATCTTGAAATGTATTATCTGATGAAACTCTTCCTCTAGCTCTCTCTCTTCTTTGGTACTTTATCAGTGGAGGAATTCTATAATATATATGGCCAAATTTGAATTTTGTGTTTTTCTTTTCTTTTTTTTTGCAGTAGGAATCAATGACTCTGCAGCATGGGGAGTCCAAAAATACTTAAATACTCAAAATATCCAAAAAAAAATTTATGTAATATGTTAAAATTTATCAAAAAATAATATCAAATTTTAGGATTTTTTTTGGGTACCTAGTAGCGAGTAGTAATCGTGTTTTCAAACTGATATGCGATACACCATGGGTATATTATTTTTTTATTTTGTATTGCGAGATGTTATACTTTTTTAAGTTTGGTCATTCTTGTTTAGATTAAATTGTAAAATAAAATGATTGTGTTTTATTGAATGAAAATCATATATATATATATATATACATATATTCTGTTTGGTTTCGATACATGGTATATTTGACACATATCACACTTTCTTAAATTTATATATTTGTCTCTTTTTTTTTGTGTCCAATCTGTTTGTGTAGACTATGTATCAAACGGACCAGCCCACATACATTTGGACTTGCCTAGACATTTGCATCCCACATGACCTTGCTACTACTTGCATAGGCTTACTCGTTAAATCGCAACCGCATAGATTTATCCGCTAAAATTTAACTCGTATAGACCTTTTTCAACTGTTTAATTTACTCGAAATCTTTTATTGTCCTACGTGACTATGACAGAAAAATTAACCGTAGATCGATGTATTGTCTGCTGGTGTCTATTTAAGAAGGGAGAGAGAAAAAATATAAAATTCAAGTATCAAGCTTTCACGAATTTGGATAAGAATTGACTATACGACATGTAATTAACGACTTTGGAACGAGCATTTTGAAAATTTTGGTATTTTTGCAAATAATTATATAGTTTTTGATAATTATTGTTTTTTGGATAATTTCAACTAATTAACTAAAAAATAAACAGAGAGAATTCAGATATCCCGTCTAAATTTCTTACCCAATCGCTTTTAGTAAGTATTGTCTAACATGTCCACAGTGGTTTGATTGATTGAATCAATAATAAGTTCACAACACAAGAAAACATGTTGACACTAAGACAAAAATCATACATACGTGTTGTAGTGGTCAAGAACAGAAGAAAAAAAAGGAAGCCGGGTCTGAAAGCTTACTAGCCATGGTGCTTGTGACTGTTGTGTTGTGGACTGAAAAAAAAACTGAGGAACAGAAACCGAGTTGACTCACTCCCGCAGGGTGATTCCAGAGAGCTTTCGAAATCAAATTAGGGTAAGAGAAGAGATATTTATTTAACCAATGATTCACTCACAGAAGATAAAAAAAAAAAACAAATAAAAGAGAAGAGAGCAGTCAAGTTTAACGTTTTAACAAAAAACAAATAAAAGAGGAGGAGGAGGGGAGCTACTATTTGTGTTTTTTTAACCAATCAGATCACGTTATTTCATCCCCACTCGCACAAAACGCGAGTTGCGCGAGTGAGAGCATTTTCCCTATGCTATTACCCACCAAATCATGCCTTTACGACATCACGCACCAATTTCCAATTTTGGCACCGCGTGACCTTTTTTTTTTTTTTTTTCCTCAAAACCTCAGTTATTAATTCCAACCCACTGTAAAACCGAACCGATATCAATTTTAATTTTAGTGACACATGCCAAATTAATTTCTAACCCTTAAACGACAATTCCTAACCGAAAACAAAAAAAAAATCATTGGTTATTAATTTAATTCTAATGTAAAGACGCAACAAAACAAAACCGTAAAACACCCTGCAACTGCACAAGTAACAATGGAAACATCTGATTTCAGTCAGACCCCCCTATGATATATATATATATATATAAGTCGGAAACAAAACTTATATGAAGACTAACCTTGTTGGAATTCGAGGGTGTCTCCTTTCGATTTCGATACTATTAACCATATGGCGCTACTTGGAATATCTGCTTTGTCACACACCATACAAACACAAACACTCTGGATCAGATCAGAAACTGATAAACCATATGATCACCAACACTTTCTTGAATAATATAACAAACATACCTCTCTGTCGCCACATTGAGATTTCCTTTTCTCCCCAGCCTTGACATTCTCAAGCCTCATCTGATATATATATATTTCAAGTAATCTTAGTTATTTGATTATTTTCATTTCATTTCCTTTCCTGTTTCAGAGTTTTCTCACTAACTAACCATTGTAGTTCTTCTTTTGCACAATCAAAACCGAGAGAGGCTTTGCAGCTTCTTCTATCTTCTCGATGATCTCATTGGCCCCTCCTCTCAGTGTTATCCTTGTTTCCCTCTTAATAAACTCCTGTTTTTGTTTTTAAGATAACATTTCGTTAACAGAAGATTACAAATACAAAGAGTGCCGGTTCTTTATATCGAAACACACAAACCTGTTCTGGATCAAACAGATTCTCTAGGTTAAGCCCCCTTGACATTGAGATGATCTCAAATGCATTGATTGCTGCTGGTTGCTCTTCTTTCTTTTCAGTAACATGATGTTCCTGTACATGATCATCACAAGCCTTATGTGATTCTCAATATAAAAATGAAGAAAACGAAACATAAAAAAATGAAATTATCCTCACCTCGGAGTCCTTGAAAACAGCATCAATATCGTCCATGTTTGAATCATCCTTGTCCTCGAACACTGGAGGCTTGTAATCTTTCTTGAACCATTCATCTTCAAAGACCTCTTGTGGTGTTACACGCTGACACAAAAACCACATCAACTCAGTTTCTTGGTTATATTGCATTTGCCAACAAACAATCTAACAATAATTGGGTGTTCATTCTTAGGTAATCAAAAGACATGTTTATTCGACTAGTATGCTTGACCAAGAATCAGTGGTTGGAAATAGAAACTGTACAATTAAATGAAAGATGAAGCAGATAGAATTGTACATTTTAATATGTAATCCTCTTTTTTTCTCCAGCCCTTTTGTGCTGGAAAAATGGAAAACATATGTAATTGAACAAAAATGAAGTAATATAGAGCTCAATTACTCTTTCTTTACTCATGGGTTATTGTACTGCTCTTCTTATATGCTTCTATTGGACAAGAAGCCGTAAGACATAACATATTACATTCTTTCCCACCCTTACCTCCATGTGTTGGCTTGATTATTAACAGCTTCATATGACCAATAACAGCTTGTGAAAAGAAGCATGGAGTAATAGGAAGGCAGTAATGGTAGCTTTTTAACAGACCAATAATCATGCTTACTAGCCATGGTGCTTGTGACTGTTGTGGTGTGTGACTGAAAAAAAAACTGAGGAACAGAAACCGAGTACTGTCCCCAGACCCCCAGCCGTTAGCCACTTTTGGGTAGAGAAACCCAACAGTTCCATAAACAATGAAGCAGCAGCAACCCACGGCAGTATAAACAGCCTTTCCAGGAAAGCTAAAACCCCATCTGCATAGCAATAAACATATTTCCGTAAATACCCTTAGTTCGAGAGTCATAAAAGATATAAGCATCTAATCTTATGTAAAACTTGTGCATCAGCCAACTGAGTTTAATTCATCTATGCCGAAGTAGTTTATTCAGAACAACAAAAATAAGTGAATGCAAATTGCTTATTCACAAAAAGAATACAAGTTTGAATAGATAAAATGGTTATTTGTTTATGAGAATCACTATCTGAAGTACAGTTCAAATATATTGTATCACCTTAGTTACTAGAAAATTAGACATAATACAAAAGATAACTTCTCCATAGAGGTAATGACTAAACACAATTCAGCCATATAGCTGAAGCAACATAACACAAAGGTAGCTGGAGGTATTGTGTTACCACTACATGTTGTATATTAGGAAGACCCAAAACCATCAATAGAAACAAAAGTGACCAAATATGTTATAAGGATAGGAAGACGTACATTTCTGCTATCAGCAGGATTATTTGTCTCCATAAAAAATTTATGCGCCTGCTGAAGTAAGCTGCAGAAAAGACATTTCGTCATTGAACAAACATTTGGAACGCAATAAAGTATGACAGACATACAAGGATCTAGGAAAATGATAGCAGAAATGATTGAAAGAACCTAAATGCTGAACTTGCAGAAAGGTCAGTTAGGTCTTTTGAAGACTTGTATTCTTAAGCAAGTACTTTTAACAGTCAAGCTCAACATAGCAGTGTTGTATAGTAACAGTATAGAGAAACCATACATCATGTCCACAGTGGTTTGATTGATTGAATCAATAATAAGTTCACAACACAAGAAAACATGTTGACACTAAGACAAAAATCATACATACGTGTTGTAGTGGTCAAGAACAGAAGAAAAAAAAGGAAGCCGGGTCTGAAAGCTTACTAGCCATGGTGCTTGTGACTGTTGTGTTGTGGACTGAAAAAAAAACTGAGGAACAGAAACCGAGTTGACTCACTCCCGCAGGGTGATTCCAGAGAGCTTTCGAAATCAAATTTGGGTAAGAGAAGAGATATTTATTTAACCAATGATTCACTCACAGAAGATAAAAAAAAAAAACAAATAAAAGAGAAGAGAGCAGTCAAGTTTAACGTTTTAACAAAAAAACAAATAAAAGAGGAGGAGGAGGGGAGCTACTATTTGTGTTTTTTCAACCAATCAGATCACGTTATTTCATCCCCACTCGCACAAAACGCGAGTTGCGCGAGTGAGAGCATTTTCCCTATGCTATTACCCACCAAATCATGCCTTTACGACATCACGCACCAATTTCCAATTTTGGCACCGCGTGACCTTTTTTTTTTTTTTTTTCCTCAAAACCTCAGTTATTAATTCCAACCCACTGTAAAACCGAACCGATATCAATTTTAATTTTAGTGACACATGCCAAATTAATTTCTAACCCTTAAACGACAATTCCTAACCGAAAACAAAAAAAAAATCATTGGTTATTAATTTAATTCTAATGTAAAGACGCAACAAAACAAAACCGTAAAACACCCTGCAACTGCACAAGTAACAATGGAAACATCTGATTTCAGTCAGACCCCCCTATGATATATATATATATATATATAAGTCGGAAACAAAACTTATATGAAGACTAACCTTGTTGGAATTCGAGGGTGTCTCCTTTCGATTTCGATACTATTAACCATATGGCGCTACTTGGAATATCTGCTTTGTCACACACCATACAAACACAAACACTCTGGATCAGATCAGAAACTGATAAACCATATGATCACCAACACTTTCTTGAATAATATAACAAACATACCTCTCTGTCGCCACATTGAGATTTCCTTTTCTCCCCAGCCTTGACATTCTCAAGCCTCATCTGATATATATATATTTCAAGTAATCTTAGTTATTTGATTATTTTCATTTCATTTCCTTTCCTGTTTCAGAGTTTTCTCACTAACTAACCATTGTAGTTCTTCTTTTGCACAATCAAAACCGAGAGAGGCTTTGCAGCTTCTTCTATCTTTCTAAATGATCTCATTGGCCCCTCCTCTCAGTGTTATCCTTGTTTCCCTCTTAATAAACTCCTGTTTTTGTTTTTAAGATAACATTTCGTTAACAGAAGATTACAAATACAAAGAGTGCCGGTTCTTTATATCGAAACACACAAACCTGTTCTGGATCAAACAGATTCTCTAGGTTAAGCCCCCTTGACATTGAGATGATCTCAAATGCATTGATTGCTGCTGGTTGCTCTTCTTTCTTTTCAGTAACATGATGTTCCTGTACATGATCATCACAAGCCTTATGTGATTCTCAATATAAAAATGAAGAAAACGAAACATAAAAAAATGAAATTATCCTCACCTCGGAGTCCTTGAAAACAGCATCAATATCGTCCATGTTTGAATCATCCTTGTCCTCGAACACTGGAGGCTTGTAATCTTTCTTGAACCATTCATCTTCAAAGACCTCTTGTGGTGTTACACGCTGACACAAAAACCACATCAACTCAGTTTCTTGGTTATATTGCATTTGCCAACAAACAATCTAACAATAATTGGGTGTTCATTCTTAGGTAATCAAAAGACATGTTTATTCGACTAGTATGCTTGACCAAGAATCAGTGGTTGGAAATAGAAACTGTACAATTAAATGAAAGATGAAGCAGATAGAATTGTACATTTTAATATGTAATCCTCAACTTTTTTTCTCCAGCCCTTTTGTGCTGGAAAAATGGAAAACATATGTAATTGAACAAAAATGAAGTAATATAGAGCTCAATTACTCTTTCTTTACTCATGGGTTATTGTACTGCTCTTCTTATATGCTTCTATTGGACAAGAAGCCGTAAGACATAACATATTACATTCTTTCCCACCCTTACCTCCATGTGTTGGCTTGATTATTAACAGCTTCATATGACCAATAACAGCTTGTGAAAAGAAGCATGGAGTAATAGGAAGGCAGTAATGGTAGCTTTTTAACAGACCAATAATCATGCTTACTAGCCATGGTGCTTGTGACTGTTGTGGTGTGTGACTGAAAAAAAAACTGAGGAACAGAAACCGAGTACTGTCCCCAGACCCCCAGCCGTTAGCCACTTTTGGGTAGAGAAACCCAACAGTTCCATAAACAATGAAGCAGCAGCAACCCACGCAGCAGTATAAACAGCCTTTCCAGGAAAGCTAAAACCCCATCTGCATAGCAATAAACATATTTCCGCGTAAATACCCTTAGTTCGAGAGTCATAAAAGATATAAGCATCTAATCTTATGTAAAACTTGTGCATCAGCCAACTGAGTTTAATTCATCTATGCCGAAGTAGTTTATTCCTTCAGAACAACAAAAATAAGTGAATGCAAATTGCTTATTCACAAAAAGAATACAAGTTTGAATAGATAAAATGGTTATTTGTTTATGAGAATCACTATCTGAAGTACAGTTCAAATATATTGTATCACCTTAGTTACTAGAAAAATTAGACATAATACAAAAGATAACTTCTCCATAGAGGTAATGACTAAACACAATTCAGCCATATAGCTGAAGCAACATAACACAAAGGTAGCTGGAGGTATTGTGTTACCACTACATGTTGTATATTAGGAAGACCCAAAACCATCAATAGAAACAAAAGTGACCAAATATGTTATAAGGATAGGAAGACGTACATTTCTGCTATCAGCAGGATTATTTGTCTCCATAAAAAATTTATGCGCCTGCTGAAGTAAGCTGCAGAAAAGACATTTCGTCATTGAACAAACATTTGGAACGCAATAAAGTATGACAGACATACAAGGATCTAGGAAAATGATAGCAGAAATGATTGAAAGAACCTAAATGCTGAACTTGCAGAAAGGTCAGTTAGGTCTTTTGAAGACTTGTATTCTTAAGCAAGTACTTTTAACAGTCAAGCTCAACATAGCAGTGTTGTATAGTAACAGTATAGAGAAACCATACATCATGTCCACAGTGGTTTGATTGATTGAATCAATAATAAGTTCACAACACAAGAAAACATGTTGACACTAAGACAAAAATCATACATACGTGTTGTAGTGGTCAAGAACAGAAGAAAAAAAAGGAAGCCGGGTCTGAAAGCTTACTAGCCATGGTGCTTGTGACTGTTGTGTTGTGGACTGAAAAAAAAACTGAGGAACAGAAACCGAGTTGACTCACTCCCGCAGGGTGATTCCAGAGAGCTTTCGAAATCAAATTAGGGTAAGAGAAGAGATATTTATTTAACCAATGATTCACTCACAGAAGATAAAAAAAAAAAACAAATAAAAGAGAAGAGAGCAGTCAAGTTTAACGTTTTAACAAAAAAACAAATAAAAGAGGAGGAGGAGGGGAGCTACTATTTGTGTTTTTTTAACCAATCAGATCACGTTATTTCATCCCCACTCGCACAAAACGCGAGTTGCGCGAGTGAGAGCATTTTCCCTATGCTATTACCCACCAAATCATGCCTTTACGACATCACGCACCAATTTCCAATTTTGGCACCGCGTGAGCTACTCAGTTATTAATTCCTCCAACCCATTGTAAACCGAACCGATATCAATTTTAATTTTAATGTCACATGCCAAATTAATTTCTTACCCTTAAATGACAATTCCTAACCGAAGACAAAAAGAAATCATTGGTTATTAATTTAATTCTAATGTAAAGACGCAACAAAACAAAACCGTAAAACACCCTGCAACTGCACAAGTAACAATGGAAACATCTGATTTCAGTCAGACCCCCCTATGATATCTCTATATATAAGTCGGAAACAAAACTTATATGAACACTAACCTTGTTGGAATTCGAGGGTGTCTCCTTTCGATTTCGATACTTTTAACCATATGGCGCTACTTGGAATATCTGCTTTGTCACACACCATACAAACACAAACACTCTGGATCAGATCAGAAACTGATAAACCATATGATCACCAACACTTTCTTGAATAATATAACAAACATACCTCTCTGTCGCCACATTGAGATTTCCTTTTCTCCCCAGCCTTGACATTCTCAAGCCTCATCTGATATATATATATTTCAAGTAATCTTAGTTATTTGATTATTTTCATTTCATTTCCTTTCCTGTTTCAGAGTTTTCTCACTAACTAACCATTGTAGTTCTTCTTTTGCACAATCAAAACCGAGAGAGGCTTTGCAGCTTCTTCTATCTTTCTAAATGATCTCATTGGCCCCTCCTCTCAGTGTTATCCTTGTTTCCCTCTTAATAAACTCCTGTTTTTGTTTTTAAGATAACATTTCGTTAACAGAAGATTACAAATACAAAGAGTGCCGGTTCTTTATATCGAAACACAAACCTGTTCTGTTACAAACCTGTTAGGTAATCAAAAAGACATGTTTATTCGACTAGTATGTATGCTTAACTAGTTGAAATAGAGACTGTGCAATTATAAAAGAAAGATGAATCAGATAGAATTGTACATTTTAATATGTGTAACACAGGATCCCCAACTTTGTTTCTTCAGCCCTTTTGTGCTGGAAAAACGGAAAACATATGTAATTGAGTATACTATAATAGCAAATCATGGAATAAATTCTCATTAGTTTTAGGTTAGTTGAATCCAGCAATTAGAAAATCTCGTCAAGCTAAAAGACAAAAAATCTGACCGTTTAATTCACTAAATTTACCAATTGACCAGTCTCTAAAATCATGCACTTCTATCGAATCAAGAACACATAACAAAAAAAGGAAGCCGGGTCTGGAAAGCTTACTAGCCATGGTGCTATGGTGCTTGTGACTGAAAAAAACTGTGGAACAGAAACCGAGTTGACTCACTCCCGCCGGGTGAGCTTAGAAGAAGCTTCGACATCAAATTTGGGTAAGAGAAGAGATATTGAAGAACACAACAGAAAGCAGAGAAGATGAAGAACGAACAAAGCTCCCCATCCATTGGATTTGTGACAACGAAGAAGTACTGTATGATAATGGTGAGCTCATGGATCAATAATGTTGTTTAGGCCCATTAAAACCCACGAACAAAATCCATTTCATTGTAGTACTCCTCTTTTCTTATTATCACTTTCTCTCTTTTTTTTCTTTTTGAGTGACGATGATGAATTGATGATGACGGTTCGTTCTTCTCTTAACACCATGAAGCTCTACTTAATTAATGTATCTGTAGCATACAAAAAACTTGGGTTATGATTAGATAAGATGACTGAGTGATTAATAAGAGAATCAAACAAGGAGGCATGTGTAACATACAACATATTCAACAGTATATACTACTACTACTCAACTCAATGGTCACAGTTGAGAATTTAGAAAGCAACATTCAAAGAACAGAGTGGCTTTGAGTATCATTCACTCCCAAGAACTGATGAATCATCACTGGTCACAGATCAGTATCGCTCACTCCCATGAAGACATAAAAAGATACTCAGGAGCACAAGATACGACAAACAAGTGGGAGAGATTGACATTAACATTGTAGAAATCAATAAGTACGCTAGAGATTTGTATACAAACAGCAACCCTGTTTGTCCCTAGTAATGCTACTATCAAGGCAAGATTTCAGATAGAGAGCACAAATACATCGTGTCCACAGTTGTTTTGAATGATTCGATAATAAGTTTACAACACAACAAAACATGTTGACACAAGACAAAAATCATACGTCTAGTGGTCAAGACTAAAATAAAAAAAGACACTCAAAATATGAAGAAATAAAAAAGACACTCAAAATATATATATATATATATGAAGTTTTAGAAAGCTTACTCATGTGTTGGTGACTCTCTTCGTGTGATTACATCATCTTCAAGCAACCCTTCAGTTTTACTAGAGCTTTGCCACGATTACCTCCTCCCCAGACAACAAGCATTGCAATCATAGGATCAAAACCAACTAAAACAGTAAGTGGATTAGCTTACGTATCTTATATACTAGTGTTGGTCCGTTTAAACTTCCATCCAACACTCGATTCTAACTATTGCGTGATTCAATTTCAACAGAGAGAAATGGTGTTGTTTTCTCTTGATTTTAACGAGAGTTTGGCAGATCACTTGGAGTTTGTTAATGGGTTCAACAACGGTTATTAAACCACAAACAAACTACAGTGCAGTCTACGCCTACACATTTGAAATTGGGCTTTACAGCCCATTCTTTTTCTTAACTTATTTTCCTCATCAAATGATTGGTCTCGGATTATATTGACAAATGGATATGACTTGTGACCAGGCAATAATGAGACGTATCCTTTGCGTAACTTTCTTCTTCTCTGGATAAGCTTTTGCCACCTCTTTCCTCTTTTATTGAAATAAAAACATCGGTTTTAGTCATATGAAATAAAAAAAAAATCATATTTTCTTACTTTTTTTTTCTCCTGCGAAATTCATATATATATATAAACTGTTATATAACTAATCCAAAAGAGGAATCATTTTTTCCACTATTGATATAGAATATCTAAAAGATACAATAATAGTAAAGATCAAAGACCTTAACAAAAACAAGAAAAAGACTGTTCCACAAAAATGGCGTTTGCATTAGGTGAGAGTCTTATTAAGATCAAAATCTGATCATACAGTTCAGCTGAACCTATTTCACTAAAACGTCATCGTTTGATTTCCTTGTTTTCAGGTGGAAGAGCTCGTCGCTTAGTCTCTGCAACATCAGTTCATCAAAATGGTTGTTTACACAAAGTAAAAGTCACACACCTTCTTGATCACATAACTTCAAATCTTATTTATTGTTTTATTTTTTTTTCAAAATTCACTTTACTTGTTGAAGCTGCAACAAACAGGATCGGATCGGTTTCAGCTTGGTGAAGCAAAAGCAATTAGATTGTTACCCAGGTGATAAAGATAGAGTTTGGTCTTTTGTAATTCCTTGCAACTGATACCTTTTCACAATTGGGAACAAATAAAAAGAGACTCTGTGAATCAAAGAATAAAGACAGAGAGATGACTCTGTTTTTTGTATTGTAGGCGGACGAACATGGTTCAAGAATTGGGAATGAGAGAAGAATTTATGCAACCAAACAGAGAAATAGAGACAAGTTATGATTTTCTTGGTGAGATGAGACAGAGATTTCTGAGATTCAAGAGACAAAAGTACCTGTAAGAACTCTGATTTATGAAACTCATGTTCTTGATTTTTTATAACTAGAAGAAAAAATACTCTGCTTTGTGCTCTGTTTTATTATCTGATTCATTTTGAATTGATGAATGAAATATTAAAATCAGACCAGAAATAGAGAAGTTTCAAGCTTTGGCCATAGCTCAATCACCAAAGGTGAGCATCATCAAACTTTAACCGAATCTAAAGAGTGGATTATGTGCCTATGGGAACAAATAAATTGCAGGTTAAGGCAAAACTAACGAGGATAAGACACAGGTTATGGTGATAGGATGTGCAGATTCAAGGGTGTGTCCATCTTATGTACTAGGATTTCAACCTGGTGAAGCTTTTACTATACGAAATGTAGCTAACCTCGTTACCCCGGTTCAGGTGCTTTTCGCACGTACTCCTTTTGAACTTCTTATATTTTTCACCACGAAAGCTTCTCAAACCCTTTTGATGTTTTCTTTCTATTTTGAAAGAACGGGCCAACAGAAACCAATTCAGCTCTTGAGTTTGCAGTCACTACTCTTCTGGTAAGCTTATGCATAATATAAAGTGAACATTGCAGCAAAAGAAAAGAATGTGTAGCTGATTCTGTTTCTGCTTAGGTTGAAAACATTATTGTAATGGGTCATAGCAATTGTGGAGGTATCGCAGCCCTTATGAATCATCAAAATCACCAAGAGCAACACTCTAGGTAAAGCTATATTAACAAGTTTTTTTTTAACACTCTAGGTAAAGCTATATTAACAAGTTTTTTTTAAAAAAAAAAAGTTAAATTGTTCTTGATTGTTGAAACTACTCTTGTGTATGTAGTTTGGTAGAGAGATGGGTTATGAATGGGAAAGCCGCTAAGTTAAGAACACAATTAGCTTCATCACACTTAAGTTTTGATGAACAATGCAGAAACTGTGAGAAGGTAACTAATTCGAAACATCTTCTCTTTTAATTACTTTCAGGTCTCTTGTACTTGAACCTAAAATGTGTTTTATTTTCGTATGTATATGTAACAGGAGTCTATAAAGGATTCAGTGATGAATTTGATAACTTACCCGTGGATAAGAGATAGAGTAAAGAGAGGTGAAGTCAAGGTTCATGGATGTTATTACAGTTTGTCAGAATGTAGTATTGAGAAGTGGAGACTAAGTTTAGACAAGAATGAAAATGGATTCCATATTACAGATAGAGAGATTTGGAGTTGAGTAAATAATATAGAACAACAATCCCCAGTTCTAATGTTCAGATGCATCTTTGTACATATGAAATGATATTTACACAATTGGCGAAAAAATAAAAGTAAATTATTGTTATAAGGGAATATAATAAAGGTTAATTGGTCTACTCTAAGACCACCATTACTGGTAGGTACTCTCAAGATTTCTCTTTGGATTGGGCCCCAAAATTGTAATTAAAAATGTATATCCAGGTCCATTAGCTTGAGTATCGATTCTTTGGCTAGCAATTGAAGCAACACAAGAGTAACGATACGTGGCACACATGAATTGGATGATACAGAAATACAAAAGTTAATTTTCTTTTTTCTTTCCATTTTTTTTTCTTTGTTTCGAGAGTCTCTCTTTTTCTTCTTTCTCGACAGAATGCGACTCGACTCCATCGACGGCGATTACTGGTAAGCTTTGGAAATATTAACTTTTGTAAATTAGGGCTAACTATATATAATTCACATAACAATATGGCAATATTATTCCTCAAAGGTTCACTACTTCGATCATCGAAATTTCTTCAATTCATGTATAAATTATGTATTAGTATTATTCGCATGTTTCCTACTCACATTGTAGTTAGTTCAATAGTTCTATTCATGTAATACCTACCATTCAGAAAATTAGTATAATAAATTTAACAATTTAATGTTGCCAAAATTCACTTATTTCTTTTGTAGCTCATCTTAAAAAAACTTTTCACAGTTATACATTTAAATTGAGCGCTTTCGAGATACAACTTGCTAAAAAAAAAAATTTCCATTGTAAACTAAAATAGTCCATGAAGCAGGACACTCCGTGTGGAACGATTTGGCACAGAAAGCTACTCGTAAAGTAAGACCGTACAAAGTTATTGATAGAATTGACAAAGTAGATTGTGGTTGACCTACCCACAGATTTGCAATTGCATCTAGTGCTGAATGTATTTTTGCTTAAAAATCACTAGGGTGTTTCATACCAATCCAACCTGACAGATCTAAACCGACCAAGTTTATATAAATTGATCTTACTGTCCAAGTTTATATATGGCAAGATGTAGTTACACTTATGGAGAGTTTCTCGGGGAAGAATTTGGAAAGAAGGTGAGGAAACACAAACGCATAATGAGTTTTGTATTCATGAGAATGAAAGAAAATAGCTCATAACATGACTTTACACTTGGGGGAAGCAATGATCATTAGCTTTTCCCTTGCTGTTTATTATTACGGAAGCAAACGAAACTTGAAACATAAACGTACAAATGAACATGAAAATTCTCCACACAATCACAATAGTGAAAACACAAGTTACATTTTGGTACGTAAGGTTATTTCAAACCTTACGGATTTTGGTAGCAATGGCAGTGTTTGTCGCTTCCCTCAACAAGCCCTTTACAGGCTGGAGGACTCCCGTATGTGTATTTGCAACACTTGAAGCATTCAGCATTTGTACCTAGGAACGGAGCTGGCCCGCACTCGTCTAAGAACGTGGAGCATGTTTGAGCCTCACTCTTGAGGATCCCTAGATGTTGAGACATTCATGAATATCATCAGCCACAAGATTATTAGAATACAGTTACAAAGTATATATAATAGAGAAAAGTAATACCAGTGGAAGCGGTTAAGAGGACAAGCAAGAGAACGGTAAAGCTGACAGAGTTGAGGTTCTTCGCCATTTGTCTTGTTTTTAGCTTTGGTTTTCTCTTAAACTTATTTTCTTATCTTAGCTGTTGTGAGAAAAATCTAAATGAGTGGTAATCTATTTGTAGTGAAAGTTTTGTAATGTTGTTGAATCCCTCCTCTTTCCTTTCAGATTTCCCAAGCTCATAATGCGCCATCGTTGTGCATTGCCGTCTTTCTTATTACATTATAAATAATCAACCAAAATGAATGTTGTCATTGTCGTTGTAACTCATTAATTATGTCCATGTTTCCTTTGGTTTTAAATAACTGTTGTTTAATGCACATAAAAATATAATAATATTGGTGTTTGCATCAATAAAGTACTCAAGAATCTTGGCGACTTTGTAATCTAATTATACGAAAACGACTCGGCATCATTAGACGATGGCAATAGATTCCTTGTAACGCTAAATCCTTCGTTTTCCTTGATTTCTAGGCTAAGAAGTACTAAGTGCTCATGTCCTAAAAAAAAAAAAAAAAAATCACTTTCTCATATTTTTACCATCGTTCTCAACATCTATTTGCCTCCCTAAAGTATATTTGGTATTAAGAATTCTTGTGTCCTACGTTGTTTAAATATAAAGGTGAAGAAAATTGTTTTACGCAAAGATATTTGTAAGAGCAATTAAATTAAATGAACCACCTTCTTATCGTTTATGGGTATATATTGTTTGGAAACAAAAACTAAATCATTTCTATAAAAGGATTACACAGTTTGAAAGAAACTAGTAGATTTTGTATATGTAGTTGATCATATAATCGTGGTTACAACAACAAATTAAGAGGCGAAAAACTTCTCTTTGGTTTTATTGTTTATGCTAAGTGTACGATTATTTATAAGAAAATTGTAATCAAAGAGATTGCAATGCACAATTGTGGCGACATTATGAACTAACGAAAACCTGAAAGAAAAGAGGATGGATTGAAAAATGATAACAAACTTACGGAATCTCAACTTTGAATAGATCATGTTAAAGTTTGCTAAAAAGAAATAGTCAAGTTTTTTTTTTTAAAAAAAAACAATTGGCGAAGAACCTCAACACCGTTATCTTCATCATTCTCTTGCTTGTCCTCTTGACGGCTTCCACCAGTATTCACTTAATAGGGTTCTCTATTGTACTTTGCATATGTGTCTTTTGATTTCTTGTGCTGATGATCTTGATGAATATCTTCTCAACGAGCGAGGCTCAAGCATGCTTCACAATCTTAGACGAGTGTGGGCCGGCCTTGTTCCTAGGTACATAGTCTGATTGCTTTTAACTGTTGCAAATACGCATACGGGAAGCGACAAACATTGCCATGGCTACCAAAATCTATAAGGTGTAAAAGGACCATATTTACCATATGTAACTTGTATTATTTTCACTTCGTGTGAGGATACTAACATTTATTTATGTGCAATTCAAGTTTCTTTTGCGTTCCAAATAATCAAGAAATATATTCCGCATCACTGTTTCGTTCACGTCATCATGATCAGGCCTCTTTATTGTTTATTATTTTACGGATTTTATTTACGATGTGTGCTTTACGTTGTTTGCTTTTAACTTCTTATTAGATTAGGGTTTTTGTTTCTAGATTCATATTGAAAGTTTCTTTGCATTGTAGAATTGATCATCTTTAGATTATTGAATAAAGATATTTTACAAAATTTCTATGCGAACCCCTAAGAGGAGGACACACAAATCTATTCCATTGTCGATCACAAATGCATTCGTTCTCGACAAGATTTGTTCGTGAATTTAAGTCCTCTTAGAGATCTTGTGTTCTCAGTTTTTATTAAGCTTTCGCTCTATATCACTAAACTTTATAAACTTTTCTAATTTAATGAGTGGTACTCTTGAAAACGACATTTTTTAAAAATGGTACACCAAAAAAAAAGCATTTCTCAAAAATTCTCAATCTCCGATAATTACACTTTAATATCTCAGTGACATATGTTATGATATATCAATTTACATACAGCTTATGTATGTTTTTTCTTCTTTTCAAAAACATATTAGTTACGAATTAAATTTATGTTTTACAATATAAAATCTATGTAGTGCATAATTAGACACATCATCTAGTAAAATAATATTGTGAACTTAACTATAAATCTATAATCATCCAACAATAGAAAAACCTAACACGGGTATGATTGTTAGGTTTTCATATCCGTAGAAAGTCAAATTCTCTATGTTAATTAACATAGAGAATTTTTAAGCAAGAATTATTTGGAAAGTAGGCGGGAATGAAATGAGGAACACAAACACAAAACAAGTTCAGTATTAAAAGTAATGAAACGAAAGTGCACATAACAAGACTTTACACTTGGGGGGAAGCCATGATTATTAGCTTTCCCCGTGGGTGTTTATTTGGAAGCAGACGAAACTTGGAACATAAATACCAAGTGAAAACACACGTTACATTTGGTACGTAAGGTTATTATAAGCCTCATGGATTTTGGTAGCAATGGCAGTGTTTCTCGCTTCCCTCAACAAGCCCTTTACATGCTGGAGGACTCCCGTATGTATATTTGCAACACTTAAAGCAATCAGCATTTGTACCTAGGAACGGGGCCGGCCCGCACTCGTCTAAGAACGTGGAGCATGTTTGAGCCTCGCTCTTGAGGATCGCTAGATGTTAAGACATTCATGAATAACATAAGCACAAAGATAATTAGAATACAGTTGCAAAGTATAATAGAGAACTCCATTATATTAATACCGGTGGAAGCCGTCAAGAGGACAAGCAAGAGAACGGTAAAGCTGGCGGAGTTGAGGTTCTTTGCCATTTTTTTTTTTTTTTAGCTTTGCTTTTTTCTATAACTTCTTTTCGTATGTTTTCAATACACTTTAACTGTTGTGAGACAAATCCATGTGTGTGTTAGTCTATTTATAGTCAAAATTTCTTAATGTTGTTTTCGTTGCTCAATAATCCCTATCTTTCCTTTCAGAGCTCATAATGTCGTCATTGTTGTATAAAATGAATCACCTTCTTTAAAATGATTACATAGTTTGAAGACACTAACAAATTTTGTATACATAGTTGGTCATATAATCGTGGTGACAACAACAAAGAGGCGACAAACTTCTCTTTGGTTAATTACATATTTATGCTAAGTGGATAAAATTTAAAGAGGAAAAAAAAGAAAGACTTAGTAAAAATATAAAATGTAAGATTTCAATGCACAATTGTGGCGACATTATGAACTTACGAAAACCTGAAAGAAAAGATAATGCATTGAAAGATATAATGGAGTTGCAAAGAAGCTATCTCCTCTTGGACCGTATAAAAATTATAAGGTTTTAGGGTCTTTTAATTAGCATAGCAAAGAAGCTATCTCCTCTTGGACCGTATAAAATTAAGGTGTCATATGTGTTGAATTACCTTGTTGTGTTCACTCAATCTTTTCATACCAATCCGACCGGACAGATCTAAAACCCGACCAAATATGTTCATATATGAGCGTTAGAGAGATATATATCTTTTCATCCAACCTCAATCTAGTCTTTGGAGACTCTTCACAAAAGAGATTAGAAGGATTAGTTCGTGATCTAAAACTAGTCGTGGGAAACAGTATTCTTTGTACAAACTATCACATCTTGGCGATGGCAAGAAACAAAGCATGTAGACCTTTGATTCTTGGCAGACCATTCCTTGCTACCATTTTTCTCTTTTTGTCTCTATTTTGCGAAAAATATAAGAAACTGTAATCTTCATCTTCTTAAACTTCTTTGTAACTCAAATGTGTGATTCCTAATTGTTAGTTGGAGATTTCTTCCACTAAAAATCTAACATATGAGAAGTTGAATACGCGTTCATAGAACATTTATTCGATTATATTAAATTACATGGACTTATCATAATGTTCCAATTCAAAGTGCAGGCTAGCAGTGTCTCCTTGCTCAACTCCAGTTTCAATCGAAACTGTTGTTACAGGCAAATTCTAAGATGACAATTTGTATACAAGGCCAGATATCGAACATTTGTATACACAATTTTGTACTTCACCTGATCCTGATGGTGTTAAGACTGCAACAGGGTGATGCTGATTGAGGACCCCAGTTGCAGGAAGAAATATCTCTGGAACATTTTCAGCATCTATCATGGCCTCAAAGCCAAAGGCATTACCTGCCAAGAGAATAATACAAATGCGGATCAATATAAAGAATTAACAGATTAAATATTAGTAATGCACCAGAAAATAGAGAGACACATGGGACATACAGTCTACTATGAATGAATGTGATATACAGAACACAGTAATGAAACATTGTTGAACTAAGATTTCTCTCGCGTAAAACCATTAAGTCTATAAAAATGAAAGCAGGATTAAAAGGGATACCCGTGCCGTAGAGACAGCAGCTTGGCCTAAAGTACAGTCATATTACCGCAGGAGATTCTTCGATAAGCTTTCTAGTGTCTTCTTTGCACACCGCAATCCCTTTCGTACAGAGCCAGAAACAGTAACTTGAAGAATACGTATACGCCAGCAAAATATGACCTGATCCATAAAACTAAACAGAACATGGACATGAGCAAGATATCATGTCCACAGTGGTTTGATTGATTGAATCAATAATAAGTTCACAACACAAGAAAACATGTTGACACTAAGACAAAAATCATACATACGTGTTGTAGTGGTCAAGAACAGAACAAAAAAAAGGAAGCCGGGTCTGAAAGCTTACTAGCCATGGTGCTTGTGACTGTTGTGTTGTGGACTGAAAAAACTGAGGAACAGAAACCGAGTTGACTCACTCCCGCAGGGTGATTCCAGAGAGCTTTCGAAATCAAATTTGGGTAAGAGAAGAGATATTTATTTAACCAATGATTCACTCACAGAAGATAAAAAAAAAACAAAAAAAAAGAGAAGAGAGCAGTAAAGTTTATGGTTTGTGGGCTAACGTAGTTTTAACAAAAACAAATAAAAGAGGAGGAGGAGGGGAGCTACTATTTCTGTTTTTTCAACCAATCAGATCACGTTATTTCATCCCCACTCGCACAAAACGCGAGTTGCGCGAGTGAGAGCATTTTCCCTATGCTATTACCCACCAAATCATGCCTTTACGACAGCACGCACCAATTTCCAATTTTGGCACCGCGTGAGCTACTCAGTTATTAATTCCTCCAACCCATTGTAAACCGAACCGATATCAATTTTAATTTTAATGTCACATGCCAAATTAATTTCTTACCCTTAAATGACAATTCCTAACCGAAGACAAAAAGAAATCATTGGTTATTAATTTAATTCTAATGTAAAGACGCAACAAAACAAAACCGTAAAACACCCTGCAACTGCACAAGTAACAATGGAAACATCTGATTTCAGTCAGACCCCCCTATGATATCTCTATATATAAGTCGGAAACAAAACTTATATGAAGACTAACCTTGTGGAATTCGAGGGTGTCTCCTTTCGATTTCGATACTTTTAACCATATGGCGCTACTTGGAATATCTGCTTTGTCACACACCATACAAACACAAACACTCTGGATCAGATCAGAAACTGATAAACCATATGATCACCAACACTTTCTTGAATAACATACCTCTCTGTCGCCACATTGAGATTTCCTTTTCTCCCCAGCCTTGACATTCTCAAGCCTCATCTGATTTCAAGTAATCTTTGTTATTACTTATTTTCATTACATTTCCTTTTCCTTTTTCAGAGTTGACACTAACCTTGTAGTTCTTCTTTTGCACATCAAAACCGAGAGGCTTTGCAGCTTCTTCTATCTTCTCGATGATCTCATTCCCGCCTCCTCTCAGTGTTATCCTTGTTTCCCCTCTTAATAAACTCCTGTTTTTTTTTTTTTTTTTAAGAAAACATTTCGTTAACAGAGATTACAAAGACAAGAATGCCAGTTCTTTATATCGAAACACACAAACCTGTTCTGGATCAAACAGATTCTCTAGGTTAAGCCCCCTTGACATTGAGATGATCTCAAATGCATTGATTGCTGCTGGTTGCTCTTCTTTCTTTTCAGTAACATGATGTTCCTGTACATGATCATCACAAGCCTTATGTGATTCTCAATATAAAAATGAAGAAAACGAAACATAAAAAAATGAAATTATCCTCACCTCGGAGTCCTTGAAAACAGCATCAATATCGTCCATGTTTGAATCATCCTTGTCCTCGAACACTGGAGGCTTGTAATCTTTCTTGAACCATTCATCTTCAAAGACCTCTTGTGGTGTTACACGCTGACACAAAAACCACATCAACTCAGTTTCTTGGTTATATTGCATTTGCCAACAAACAATCTAACAATAATTGGGTGTTCATTCTTAGGTAATCAAAAGACATGTTTATTCGACTAGTATGCTTGACCAAGAATCAGTGGTTGGAAATAGAAACTGTACAATTAAATGAAAGATGAAGCAGATAGAATTGTACATTTTAATATGTAATCCTCAACTTTTTTTCTCCAGCCCTTTTGTGCTGGAAAAATGGAAAACATATGTAATTGAACAAAAATGAAGTAATATAGAGCTCAATTACTCTTTCTTTACTCATGGGTTATTGTACTGCTCTTCTTATATGCTTCTATTGGACAAGAAGCCGTAAGACATAACATATTACATTCTTTCCCACCCTTACCTCCATGTGTTGGCTTGATTATTAACAGCTTCATATGACCAATAACAGCTTGTGAAAAGAAGCATGGAGTAATAGGAAGGCAGTAATGGTAGCTTTTTAACAGACCAATAATCATGCTTACTAGCCATGGTGCTTGTGACTGTTGTGGTGTGTGACTGAAAAAAAAACTGAGGAACAGAAACCGAGTACTGTCCCCAGACCCCCAGCCGTTAGCCACTTTTGGGTAGAGAAACCCAACAGTTCCATAAACAATGAAGCAGCAGCAACCCACGCAGCAGTATAAACAGCCTTTCCAGGAAAGCTAAAACCCCATCTGCATAGCAATAAACATATTTCCGCGTAAATACCCTTAGTTCGAGAGTCATAAAAGATATAAGCATCTAATCTTATGTAAAACTTGTGCATCAGCCAACTGAGTTTAATTCATCTATGCCGAAGTAGTTTATTCCTTCAGAACAACAAAAATAAGTGAATGCAAATTGCTTATTCACAAAAAGAATACAAGTTTGAATAGATAAAATGGTTATTTGTTTATGAGAATCACTATCTGAAGTACAGTTCAAATATATTGTATCACCTTAGTTACTAGAAAAATTAGACATAATACAAAAGATAACTTCTCCATAGAGGTAATGACTAAACACAATTCAGCCATATAGCTGAAGCAACATAACACAAAGGTAGCTGGAGGTATTGTGTTACCACTACATGTTGTATATTAGGAAGACCCAAAACCATCAATAGAAACAAAAGTGACCAAATATGTTATAAGGATAGGAAGACGTACATTTCTGCTATCAGCAGGATTATTTGTCTCCATAAAAAATTTATGCGCCTGCTGAAGTAAGCTGCAGAAAAGACATTTCGTCATTGAACAAACATTTGGAACGCAATAAAGTATGACAGACATACAAGGATCTAGGAAAATGATAGCAGAAATGATTGAAAGAACCTAAATGCTGAACTTGCAGAAAGGTCAGTTAGGTCTTTTGAAGACTTGTATTCTTAAGCAAGTACTTTTAACAGTCAAGCTCAACATAGCAGTGTTGTATAGTAACAGTATAGAGAAACCATACATCATGTCCACAGTGGTTTGATTGATTGAATCAATAATAAGTTCACAACACAAGAAAACATGTTGACACTAAGACAAAAATCATACATACGTGTTGTAGTGGTCAAGAACAGAAGAAAAAAAAGGAAGCCGGGTCTGAAAGCTTACTAGCCATGGTGCTTGTGACTGTGTTGTGGACTGAAAAACTGTGGAACAGAAACCGAGTTGACTCACTCCCGCCGGGTGATTCCAGAGAGCTTTCGAAATCAAATTTGGGTAAGAGAAGAGATATTTAGTTAACCAATGATTCACTCACAGAACATAAAAAAAAAAACAAATAAAAGAGAAGAGAGCAGTCAAGTTTATGGTTTGTGGGCTAACGTAGTTTTAACAAAAAACAAATAAAAGAGGAGGAGGGGAGCTACTATTTGTGTTTTTTCAACCAATCAGATCACGTTATTTCATCCCCACTCGCACAAAACGCGAGTTGCGCGAGTGAGAGCATTTTCCCTATGCTATTACCCACCAAATCATGCCTTTAGGACATCACGCACCAATTTCCAATTTTGGCACCGCGTGAGCTACTCAGTTATTAATTCCTCCAACCCATTGTAAACCGAACCGATATCAATTTTAATTTTATGTCACATGCCAAATTAATTTCTTACCCTTAAATGACAATTCCTACCGAAGACAAAAAGAAATCATTGGTTATTAATTTAATTCTAATGTAAAGACGCAACAAAACAAAACCGTAAAACACCTGCAACTGCACAAGTAACAATGGAAACATCTGATTTCAGTCAGACCCCCTATGATATCTCTATATATAAGTCGGAAACAAAACTTATATGAAGACTAACCTTGTTGGAATTCGAGGGTGTCTCCTTTCGATTTCGATACTTTTAACCATATGGCGCTACTTGGAATATCTGCTTTGTCACACACCATACAAACACAAACACTCTGGATCAGATCAGAAACTGATAAACCATATGATCACCAAACTTTCTTGAATAATATAACAAACATACCTCTCTGTCGCCACATTGAGATTTCTTTTCTCCCCAGCCTTGACATTCTCAAGCCTCATCTGATATATATATATTTCAAGTAATCTTAGTTATTTGATTATTTTCATTTCATTTCCTTTCCTGTTTCAGAGTTTTCTCACTAACTAACCATTGTAGTTCTTCTTTTGCACAATCAAAACCGAGAGAGGCTTTGCAGCTTCTTCTATCTTTCTAAATGATCTCATTGGCCCCTCCTCTCAGTGTTATCCTTGTTTCCCTCTTAATAAACTCCTGTTTTTGTTTTTAAGATAACATTTCGTTAACAGAAGATTACAAATACAAAGAGTGCCGGTTCTTTATATCGAAACACAAACCTGTTCTGTTACAAACCTGTTAGGTAATCAAAAAGACATGTTTATTCGACTAGTATGTATGCTTAACTAGTTGAAATAGAGACTGTGCAATTATAAAAGAAAGATGAATCAGATAGAATTGTACATTTTAATATGTGTAACACAGGATCCCCAACTTTGTTTCTTCAGCCCTTTTGTGCTGGAAAACGGAAAACATATGTAATTGAGTATACTATAATAGCAAATCATGGATAAATTCTCATTGGTTTTAGTTAGTTGAATCCAGCAATTAGAAAATCTCGTCAAGCTAAAAGACAAAAATCTGACCGTTTAATTCACTAAATTTACCAATTGACCAGTCTCTAAAATCATGCAGCACTCTATCGAATCAATACACAGTTCAAAAAAAAGAAGCCGGGTCTGGAAAGCTTACTAGGCCATGGTGCTTGTGACTGTGTGACTGAAAAAAACTGCCCACTGCTTGGCCATCACCCCTAGAAAGCCTTCTTCGGTGGCCTCATATGCCTTTCTTATAACATCCACGGACATGGAATCCTGCTCCGCTGCGAATCCTGCAGACAAGGATTGTTGAGTTCCCATCCCATTCATTCTATAAGGTACTACAAGTACAAGTGGGGCTTACTCTTGAGATGGGGAAAGAGATGATCGTAGACAAAACGGGAGGTCTCAGGGCCGCCGTGGCCGTCATAGACGCCAACAAAGGTGCCAAAAGGACCAGAAGGAAGGGTGCTCAAAGGACCGGATTCGACCTGGCTCTGATCCTCGAGGAGGTTGTTGGCCTGAACAACGGCCATGGAGAAATCACCAACGAGGTGGCGAGCAGAGTCTTTGTACCAGAGGAGGCCGTCTTGTTTGCCTTTGGAATCAGAGTAACTCAGGGAGGGGGAGGAAGAAGAAGAAGAGGGCCGCAGACAAGCGGTCAAAAAGTTCATCAAGAAGGAAAACATCTCATCTCATGTCCCGTCATCCCGACCACCGATTCTGATAGAAATTAACTTTGCTGGAAAAAAACAAGAAAAGAAGAAGAAGAGAGACAGAGCAGCAGCAGCAGAGTCGGAAACTTCCATTCATTCACACCATACATAAAAAACAAAAAATGAATAACAAAGCAAGCAAGCAAGAATAAGGAAGAAGATCCAAGAGCTGGATGATGATGATGATGATGGAGAAGATCTCAAAGGAGAGAGAAAACTAGCAGTAGTAACTAAGAAGCAAGTAACATGTGGTGTGGATCTCTATCATAGACAGTAGCTAATAGCCAGGAAAGATAGACAACAATTAAAGAAGTCTTCTAGTCTCTCTCCCTTTTTTTTGTATATATTTCAGATCTTTTTATTAGGAACAGAACAGAAGAGAAGAGAAAGAAACCTTAAAGAAGGGACACGGATGAACTCTGCTTCTCTTTTCTCTGTTCCAAACTCATAAAATATGCTGCATCAGATCAGAGATATTATTATTGCAGACCCTCCTGGCCTCCCTCAAAAGATTGATAAAACAACAACATACTCTTCTTCTTCTTCTTCTTCTTCATTCACTTTTCCCTTTTGCATCTTTTTTTTTTTTTTTTTGCAATTCACACCCTCCCACTATTTCTCTTCTTCTATTTCGTACCCGCAAAAAAGAAGGACAAGAAAACACACATACGTGTGCACGTGCACTCCTTAACTCCAACCCCCATGTGGTGTGGTGTGGTGTGGAAACATTCATTAGCTGTTCTTCTCTCTCTCTCATTATTACATTTTCTCATGCGATTTCCCTCCTAACACTAGCCAGCCACATTAACTAATATCTCTCCATCTTATTACAAGTAAAGGCCTTGACCAACCAAAATGGTTAATGACCATCATCCCCGCTTGGGCTTCGATTATATGAGCCCTTTCTATTTTTAATATGACCCAACATCTAGCTGCTTCGGGGGGCCTTATTAGGGAAGATAAAAATAAAATAATGTGATTTTTATTACTGTAGAAATGTAAACCCACTGCAGTGTATTGTTTTCTGGAATCGTCGTCGTCGTCGTCGGTCGATTGATTAGATTTGGGCTCCATCTCCTCAAATCTCAATGGCATCTGCCCACTCCCTCGCCGCTGCCGTTTCTGTTCTCGTTGCGCCCTCCAAACTCCCTTCTTCTTCTTCTTCTTCTTCTTCTTCGTCTACTCTGCACTCTCTTTCTTGTCTTCGATCTAAACCTCGAGAGCTCTCCTCCTCCCCTTCGCAGTGTCGTCTCCCTCAGAGGTATCTTTTTATTTATTTATTTAAAATTTTTCATGTTTGTTTGAGTTTATTCCTTATATGTGGGAGACTAGTCCACTAAATCCCCTGTATTTCGCAAATTTTAGTGTCCAATTTTTTTTGCATTTTCCACCATAGAAAGTTTGGAATTTACAGTTTAGAATAATAATAATAAGCCTAGGTAGGTAGGTAGGTAGGAGACGGCGGTGTTTTATAGTATAATTTAGCAAAATCTAAAATTAGTTGTGTTGGGTGAGAGGAGGTTTAGGTGTGGCAGCAAGAGCGCAGGGGGAAGTAAGTGCAGTGGGAGATGATGCATTCAGTAATGTGAAGCATCTTCTTCTCCCAGTTATTGATCGGAATCCTTATCTTTCTGAAGGCACCCGACAGGTTTGCTTAGCTTTTACCTTTCTTTCTTATTATCTCTCTCTTTTTTGTTCAGAGTTTGGACATCTAATTTTTGGTTTGGATAATGGATAAGGCTGCTGCTACAACAACTAGTTTGGCAAACAAGTATGGAGCTGATATCACTGTTGTAGGTAAGTTACTAGTGTTGCAAGAATCCCTCTACTTTTGATTGTTGTCTGAACTCAGTACTGAAATCATCCATCATCAACACTCAAAAAAAAAAAAAAAAAAAAAAAGTAATTGACGATGAAAAGAGAGAATCATCTTCGGAGCACGAGACTCAACTATCCAGCATCCGTTGGCATCTATCTCAAGGTAATTTTATTGATTGGGATTGATGTGTTTTTCTTGGTTTGTTGGGAATCGAGATAGATGAAGAAAGATGTTTGCAGGTGGGTTCCAGGAGTTCAAGCTGTTGGAGAGGCTAGGGGAAGGGAAAAGGCGACGGCTATAATAGGAGAGGTGGCAGATGAGCTCAAATGGAGCTGGTGGTTCTTAGTATGGAAGCCATCCACTCCAAGTACATTGACGCCAATCTTCTTGCTGAATCATCCCCTGCTCTGTCCTCCTTTTGCCTTTGTAATTTGCCTTTATATATTCTATGATGTCGGCTCCTACTTTACTGCATGGTAAAGTGAAAACTTGAAATGATTAAATTGTTAATTTCACATTTTTATTAAAAAAATTTTGGTAATCTTTTTAATGTATAATATAAAAAAGTTATAAATAAAATATTTGTTATATATATTAAAATGAAAAGTCGATTCTTTGACCAATAAGAGAATAATATTCAAGTATATAATTTTAGGTTTACTAAATCATACTCAGATAATTAATTTTAAAAAAATATTCACATAGAATATAAAATTTGGAATTATTATTCTAGGCCATCGAATTTATAAAAATAATAAGAGAATCATGGAGAAATAGTTCCATAACTGCAACTGCCAAACCAAATACCAGGAGGCCAATTCGGAGGCCAAAAATGGAGACGCTTTGGAGACCCAATTCGGGTGAGGCCAAATTCAGAAGGCCGAAAATGTTGGAGGGCGGCCAAAAATAGAAGAGGCGCTTTGGCCAGACCAATTAGGAGGCCAAAAATGTTGGAGGCCAAAAATGAGAAATTTTGGAGGCCAAACAATACCTGGAAGACTTTTGGAGGCCAATAATAGAGACCCTTGGGAGGCCAAACATGGAGACGCTTTGGATGCCAAAAATGGAGACCGCTTTTGGAGGAAAAAAATGGAGACGCTTTGGAGGCCAAATAGTGGAGTCGTTTGGAGGCCAAATTCGGAGGCCAAATTTGGAGGCCAAATTCCGGGGGCCAAATTTGGAGGCCAAATTAGAAGGCCAAAATGGAAGAGCTTTTTGGAGGCCAAATAACTTCGGAGGCCAAATTCGGAGGCCAAAAATGTTGGAGACAAAATTCGGAGGCCAAAAAATGGAGGCCAAATGCGGTGGGCCAAATTGGAGGCCAAAATTTGGAGGCCAAAATTTCCGGAGGCCAAATTTGGAGGCCAATTTGGAGGCCAATAATGGAGACCCTTGGAGGCCAAAAACGGAGGCCAAATTTGGAGGCCAAAAATGGAGTCGCTTCGGAGGCCAAATTCAGAGGCCAAATTTGGAGGCCAAATTCGGAGGCGGCCAAATTCGGAGGCCAAATTTGGAGGCCAAAAATGTTGGAGGCCAAAAATGGAGACGCTTTGGAGGCCAAATTCGGAGGCCAAATTCGGAGGCCAAAAATGTTGGAGGCCAAAAATGGAGACGCTTTGGAGGCCAAATTCCGAGGCGGCCAAATTCGGAGGCCAAATTTGGAGGCCAAAAATGTTGGAGGCCAAAAATGGAGACCAAATTCAGAGGCCAAATTCGGAGGCCAATTTCGGAGGCCAAATTTGGAGGTCAAATTTGGAGGCCAAATTAGGAGGCGAAAAATGTTGGAGGCCAAATTCGGAGGCCAAAAATGTTGGAGGCCAAAAATGGAGACGCTTTGGAGGCCAATTTCGGAGGCCAAAAATGTTGGAGGCCAAAAATAGAGACGCTTTGGAGGCCAAATTCGGAGGCCAAAAATGTTGGAGGCTAAAAATGAAGAATTTTGGAGGCCAAATATGGAGACTTTTGGAGGCCAATAATGGAGACCCTTGGAGGCCAAAAATGGAGACGCTTTGGAGGCAAAAAATGGAGACGCTTTGGAGGCCAAAAGTGGAGTCGCTTTGGAGGCCAAATTCGGAGGCCAAATTTGGAGGCCAAATTCGGAGGCCAAATTCGGAGGCCAAAAATGTTGGAGGCCAAAAATGGAGACGCTTTGGAGGCCAAATTAGGAGGCCAAATTTGGAGACGCTTTGGAGGCCAATAGTGGAGTCGCTTTGGAGGCCAATAATGGAGACCCTTGGAGGCCAAAAATGGAGACGCTTTGGAGGCCAAAAATGGAGACGCTTTGGAGGCCAAAAGTGGAGTCGCTTTGGAGGCCAAATTCGGAGGCCAAAAATGTTGGAGGCCAAAAATGGAGACGCTTTGGAGGCCAAATTCGGAGGCCAAATTCGGAGGCCAAATTTGGAGGCCAAATTCGGAGGCCAAAAATGTTGGAGGCCAAATTCGGAGGCCAAAAATATTGGAGGCAAAATTCGGAGGCCAAAAATATTGGAGGCCAAAAATGGAGATGATTTGGAGGCCAAATTCGGAGGCCAAAAATGGAGACGCTTTGGAGGCCAAATTCGGAGGCCAAAAATATTGGAGGCCAAAAATGAAGAATTTTGGAGGCCAAATATGGAGACTTTTGGAGGCCAATAATGGAGACCCTTGGAGGCCAAAAATGGAGACGCTTTGGAAGCCAAAAATGGAGACGCTTTGGAGGCCAAAAGTGGAGTCGGTTTGGAGGCCAAATTCGGAGGCCAAAAATGTTGGAGGCCAAATTTGGAGGCCAAATTCGGAGGCCAAATTCGGAGGCCAAAAATGGAGACGCTTTGGAGGCCAAATTCGGAGGCCAAATTTGGAGGCCAAATTCGGAGGCCAAATTTGGAGGCCAAATTTGGAGGCCAAATTCGGAGGCCAAATTTGGAGGCCAAATAGGAGGCCAAAATGGGACGATTTGGAGGCCAAATTCGGAGGCCAAATTTGGAGGCCCAATTCGGAGGCCAAATTCGGAAGCCAAATTTGGAGACTTTTGGAGGCCAATAATGGAGACCCTTGGAGGCCAAAAATGGAGACGCTTTGGAGGCCAAAAATGGAGACGCTTTGGAGGCCAAAAGTGGAGTCGCTTTGGAGGCCAAATTCGGAGGCCAAAAATGTTGGAGGCCAAAAATGGAGACGCTTTGGAGGCCAAATTTGGATGCCAAATTTGGAGGCCAAATTCAGAGGCCAAAAATGTTGGAGGCCAAATACAGAGGCCAAAAGTTCGGAGGGAGAGCCAAAATGTTGGAGGCAAAAAATGGAGACGCTTTGGAGGCCAAATTCGGAGGCCAAATTTGGAGGCCAAATTCGGAGGCCAAAAATGATGGAGGCTATAAATGAAGAATTTTGGAGGCTAAATATAGAGACTTTTGGAGGCCAATGATGGAGACCCTTGGAGGCCAAAAATGGAGATGCTTTGGAGGCCAAAAATGGAGACACTATGGAGGCCAATAGTGGAGTCGGTTTGAAGGCCAAATTCGGAGGCCAAAATTGGAGGCCAAATTCGGAGGCCAAATTTGGAGGCCAAATTCGGGGGTCAAATTTGGAGGCCAAATTAGAACGCAAAAATGGAGACGCTTTGGAGGCCAAATTCGGAGGCCAAATTTGGAGGCCAAATTCGGAGGCCAAATTTGGAGACAAAATTCGGAGGCCAAAATGGAGGCCAAATGCAGTGGCCAAATTTGGAGGCCAAATTTGGAGGCCAAATTCGGAGGCCAAATTTGGAGGCAAATAATGGAGACCTTGGAGGCCAAAATGGAGACGCCTTGGAGGCGCTTTGGAGGCCAAATTTGGAGGCAATATGGAGACGCCTTGGAGGCCAAATTCGGAGGCCAAATTCGAGGCCAAAAAATGTTGGAGGCAAATTCGGAGGCCAAAAATGTTGGAGGCCAAAAATGGAGACGCTTTGGAGGCCAAATTCGGAGGCCAAATTCGGAGGCCAAAAAGTTAGAGGCCAAATTCGGAGGCCAAAATTCGGAGGCAAAAATGTTGGAGGCCAAAAAATGAAGAATTTTGGAGGCCAAATATGGAGACTTTTGGAGGCCAATAATGGAGAACCCTTGGAGGCCAAAAATGGAGACGCTTTGGAGGCCAAAAATGGAGACGCTTTGGAGGCCAAAGTGGAGTCGGTTTTTAGGCCAAATTCGGAGGCCAAATTTGGAGGCCAAATTAGGAGGCCAAAAATGGAGACGCCTGTTGGAGGCCAAATTCGGAGGCCAAATTCGGAGGCGCAAAATTCGGAGGCCAAAATTTGGAGGAAAATTCGGAGGCCAAAAAGGAGGCCAAATTCGGAGGCCAAATTTGGAGGCCAAATTTAGAGGCCAATTTCGGAGGCCAAATTGGAGGCCATAATGGAGACCTTGGAGGCCAAAATGGAGACGCTTTGGAGGCCCAAAATGGAA